>DWAN01000284.1:0-26100 GCA_018230445.1 Heliconius hewitsoni | reverse complement strand
GTTCCCTCTGTCTACCCTGCTGTGTGCGGGATACAGCGTGAAGCTGATTTGATTTTATTCATATTATGTAATTATGTAATTGGTACAAGTAGTAATTAATAAGTCATTAGCATATTTGTATCGAATGTTTCGAATAATTAAGTAGTTCATGGTCGAGGGTAGGCTTTACTTGTTTGACTGGAGCAGATACAGCACTCGATAAGTTGATTTTGAAATGTAAAAGCACTTTCTTAAAGTATGTACAACGATGACGTAGTACTGTTGTAAAATATTTTTATAATAATATATAAAATTAAATGACAATTTGTGTATGCCATGTCATTCATAGATTCCATTTATTCGGTAGATTTATTTAGGCTATTGTCACAATATCTATTGGTTAAGCTAACTTAAAAACAAAAAGAGTATAAAATAATATTTTTTCTTACATTAATTTCTTTATGTAGGATGTTTTCACTCAATTAAATAATTATGCATTTACATGCATACTCTTTCCGTCTAATTTTACCACATTACATTAGAGTGACCATGGCATCGAACTCACAACCATTACGTATACATTCAGATATTTTATCACTGCACCGATTTTAAGATTCATAAAAATGTAAACAATTTCCTCTATTATTATTAATATACAAATTGTACATGTGAAATACATTAATAATTATAAATGACGATGATGATTCCCAATGTACATACATACCATAGCAAAGCCTGAGAGTAATGCAGAAGTTTTGCTGGAAGCCTTTAACTTGGCACGACTTAGCTGCAGTTTCCGCCATGAGAGATACGCTGGCGTGTGCAAGGCATCGCCCGACTGTATTGGCGTCTCACCCGACATTACGCACTTGTGCTACACAAGGGAATAAAGTAAATATTATTTTTAGAAAACGTTTTTTTTATATTTTTAAAGTGTTTTTTCTCATTTAGGAGAGAAAAGTAGTTTTTTAGATAACTTATAAAAATTTGAACATAGCTTCGTAGGTTTGAAGCAGCGCCTGTTGGAAACCGTCCGCTTGGACGGTTTGCATGAGGTGCAGCTTGACTAATAGACCATACGTTCTCACAAGCTACGTCGATATTCTTATATACTTTATTTATATTGTTCGTTAAGATATAAAAAATTTAAACGAAGTGGACTCGAACTAGCAGTTGTTGTAAATTGTCCATTTCAAGTCCCGCAATGTAATTTTTTTTATATTTTCTTTGCTCATCATCAAAAGAAATATAAAAACATCATGCCCAAAACGTAAAAAATGAGCTGTACTTTATTAAGCTATTCTGAAGGTGTTAAGTAAATGCAATAAACATAATCTCAGTTTGTACAATTGGTGTTTTTTTTAATTATAAATCTGTATCCCGTATATGAGCGAGCATACAGTAGGCAGACGGACCTTAGTGTTACCTTGTTCCTCCTTCTTATTGAGTGATAAGTGAAGAAACTTAACACCACACTTTGTGTTGTTACCAGAGCGAGAAAATGAAATGGAGTTATTTCTCTGATTCTGGATTGAATCCACAACCACCACATTTACAATCAGATGGTACAGCCATTGTATTTTAATATTGAATTTAAAAGAAATAACAAAAGCAAAATAAAAAGATGGTTGATACATTTATTCAAGGTAACTTATTGAAATGTAAATTTAACAAAGAGGACAGGTCAGTGAAAAAATATGTATACCAAATTTACTAAAACAATATTTTTAAGTGTTATTGACACATTATGTTAAAAACATATGTAGGTAAATTTACATGGTATTCATTTATACCTAATTATATAAATGTATGTTATCATATAAATAAAATATAGGTAGGGTAAATGGAAAAGAGGCATAATTCAAAATCAAAAGTTGACTATACAAAACAGTCATTCTTTTGTTTGTGACATTTGAATGTGCACTTTTGTTTTTAGACAAAATCACCACCTCTTAAAATATGGTCCTATAGAAAAATATTTCATAAGAGATAGAAGCCCATAGAAAAATATTTTATAAGAGAGATTTCTTCGAGATTTGACACATATTTTTTATAGGTTCCTTTTATTAAATACTGAAATTAGGTATATCATCCTAAAGTTTACTTAAATACCTTTAAAATGATATACATATGTGAAACTTATTTATATTAAGCTGTCGAAGCAGAAGCTGAAGAAAGCAAATAAAATTAATAAAGCTAAAACTTTAAGTGCCTACATTGTTAAATTTGTGTTATATATTTTTGAATTATGCTACTTTTTAATTAATCATTGATGTAATAATAATTTGATAAACATGTAAAACAAAACATTTTTGCAGTAATTTATTTAAAAATAGTACACCTCATCCATAAAAGCATGTGAAGAATTTCTAAATCTAGAAAATATTAGCTGGTATGAAGAAAGAAAAATTAATTTAATTGGCAACAAATGGAACCATATGATTAAAGCCCCAGTCCAGGTTTATATTTTCTAAACTCACTTTAAATATAAAAAGTGATCCGACTATCACTTCTCCAGGATGTGCAGGCAAATTTAAGGTGTCATTAATGATCTGTCATCAATTTCACTAAGAAAAAAATTTAATTATTAACTGTGATAAAAAATATCATGCAGTGTTTTATAAATATTTTAAATAGTTATCTATTTATAATATTATAATTTGTATTTGAAATATTAATTGTGCATCATAAACAGAATTTAAAGAAAAATAACACGATTCTTTTAATTCAAAATATTATGATTAAATATGTTAGGACATCTCAAATTATAAGGCAAACAAATTAAGATATAAACTGATTAATTAAAAATATGTATGTAAGTATGTAATATGAATAACATCATACCTTAGTTGGGTTCGGACACCAGCTATTAGATTGGCTATAACGACTATTCGAATTCCCGTAGTGATGATTATTGCCGATAGTACTTGCCGACCAAACCGACATGCCTAAATTAATTGCACGACAGTCCTTCAAATTAAGAGGACGAGGTCACTAACTTTTCAATAACGATATATATTCCATGGGCACGTATGACGTTAAAAATAATATAGAACTCTAAACTTATAACGCATGTAAATGGTACAAAACCTTATATTTTCCTAATTTGTGGCATCAAAAATAACAAATTGTTAAAGTGACGTAAGCAGTCAAATGACAGACAATGACAATTGAAATAGGTTATAAATAAAAAGTAAAGATTAAAAAAAATAAAAGCTTTAAAGTAAATTTAACATATTGATACATATTGTAATATAATTTATTTATTAAATTATATATTCTCAAATTTTATACAGTAAAATTATTCAAGTTTAAATCTTATACAATTCTTGTACAACTATTCGCTTGCGTTATGCAGACTGTGCGAAACAAAGACGGATAGATTTATCTTATCCAATTTTGTAACGGTACTGCGTCCGTACGGGAGTGTCCAAGAAAGTCGGGCGCACAGTTGAACGAGAGTGATAAGCGAATTGCTTTGCAAGTGGATAATGTAGGTCGGATATAGTAGTTTGTTTTGGTTTATCATTGGTTATATGCTGTGACTGGATGCTCGTTGTCTGGATTGTACTTAGTGATCTATGATATTTCGAATTTTGGAATTCGAGATACTGTGACAGGAACATACTGTAAACATTTGCTCTGTGGTTAAGTGAATTTACTATTTTTTGTGCATCACAATGGCCGAAGCTGCAGCAGCCACTTGTACCAATAATCCTAATGCCGAAATTGTACGAGGCCAGGTGTTTGAAGTTGGCCCTAGATACAAGAGCCTACAGTATATTGGCGAAGGAGCCTATGGCATGGTTGTGTGAGTAATATGATATCATATTAAATTATATTTAAATTTTCCTTAACTTTGTTTAATTGTACGCAACTTGCTATAAATAACAAACATACAAGATATAAGAAAGAAACTTTAAAGATTTTATAACCTGAAAACTATCAACTTCATTCTAGAGTATAATATTATGCACCTATTTTATTTACAATGTAAAGCTGAAAAAAGAAAAACCTATTTTATGTTATATATAAGATACACGACATAAAATAGGTGTAATATTGTTATTATTATTTTTATTAGTATTGTTATGGCAGTTTGCCCAGAAATTTTGTAATGCTTAGGCTGAAATCTGTGATTAAAATTATTAGTATGGTAAAAACTTTTTTTTATTTTCTTTATCGGCTTCACACTGTATTCCGCACACAGCAGGGTAGGCAGAGTGAACCTAGTGTTAAGACACTCCGTTCCCGTGGTGAAAAAATTTTATAATTATAAGAAATATTTTATCTAGTATCAAATTGGATATATATTTTAGGCTTAACTTTCAAACATATTGTTTGTAAAATATTTCATATACCAATGTATATGCTATGTCAAATTAATCAGAATTAATTTGACATAGCAGAATTAATAAAAAAATACAGAAAATAAAATAATAATCTTATAGTATTCTTATTATGTGTCATCTGACACCACTAATGAAAGTGATTTTAAATCTGATTCATATCAGTTTATTGATTTTTTCATGTATATATCCAGCATATAGGATGCATAGGCATAGGAAACCTAGTGTTAAGACATTCTTTTTCCCACCTACGTCACAATTTTTAAGACATTGCAAGTCAACACACAGTACAGGTACATTGTCTTGTTACCAAGTCATAAAAATTAAAATCTTATGTATTATTAATTCTCAGATAACTTTCTATGGTGAAAAAATAAATGTCTTATTGGAAAATTGAAAAACTGCAATGTACTTGTAGCTTCTGTGGTGTTACATGTGAGTGTTGGCATTTATGGACACTTGATATCTGGTGACCAGTATGCTTGTTTGCCTTATCTTTTCCATATAAAAAAATGAAAAGAAATTAAAAAAACTATGCAAGCAAATATACCATAAATATTGTTGTGTAATTGAACTAATAAACTGTTAGATTTTGCCATGTATTTCTTGTATACATACAATTATTCTATTGTTAATTTTGTTAAATACTCAATGTTATTTCATGTTTACACAAAAACAAAATATAAAATATAGAAAAAAATGGAGTACATTGTTGACTATTGTTAATTTTGTTAAATATTCAATGTTATTTCATGTTTACACAAAAACAAAATATAACATATAGAAACAAATGGAGTACATTGTTTACTATTATTTATTTTAATTTGGATTCTGCCAATGAACATGTCATTCAACCAGTCAGAATGTATTTTAAAACTAGGACTGTTATATATGGAAGATGTAAATTAGGTTCACACTTTTTTCTATATAATAAAGTAGATAGAGGAAACCTAGTATTCATATCTTTTTATATCTATGCATGTGGCTTAGAAACTAAATGATATGGAGTTTGCCTGTAAATATGGCAATTTGCAGATTTTATTCCCACTCAGAGAAAATATATATTTTTTCATTTTGTTACTGAGGTAATGAGTTCAATCACTCAGAACACAGAATGTCTAGAAAACTGAACTGAAACTACCCTGTTAAACTACACGCAAATTGTATGCTTGGCACTAAAGAAAAAGTTTGAAGTAAAAAAATAAATGTTTTAAATAAAACTAACATAAACAAAAATAACAATTGAGTTTTCAATTAAAATGCTCATAAGATTAGTTTATTCCGATACAACAATAATTCTAAGCGCGTTGTCGGTAAAATTCTAACCACGTACGTTACGTAGACGGTTTTTATCACACTAGCGCGGGCTTCGACTTCGTTCAGTGGTGAATATAACTTTTTCATACGAACTTTGACTTCCATTTACTAAATGTGGTCTATGATATTCTTTTTACTTAGCTTGGGTATTGAATCCACAACGTTAATGTGCAATATGCATTTTAAAATGGTGTCCTTTCTTACGATTCATTAAATTCGTAATATCTATAAACTACACAATTCCAATATTAGTTTTATGGCATTTACTGATTATTCTTATTATCAAATACGACATCCTAATTGTAATTTTGTTAGTAGAGCATCCAGCTTATTAAACGTATGACTGTAACGTGTGTAATTATAGGTTTTACATGTTCGTTTATCATACAAACACTTAAAAACAATACAAACTGCTTTACAGACTAATTTTGTTTTATATTTTTACATGTTTAACGAAAAATCAAACAATATGAAGTACACAAATGTCCGTATGATAAGTTTTATTTTCACACCATAAAAAAATCCATATGTAGAAATTAGTTGTATTTTTGCAAACTAATAACTTAATTTTTCTCGTTTAGGATAAAATATGAATATTTTCGTAGCGTAAAAAGTATTCTGTTTTTGCTCACAGCTGACCCAAAAACGCTTCCATAAATGCGATCAATTCTATCATAACCCTGACCCAGTGTTTCATTTGCCAATTTTTCTTGTGCTTCTTCGAGCATCAAACGCGCACAATACCTTAGTAATGAAAGATTAGTCTACTCTATTCACAAAGAGTTTATAAAAGATATTCCCTGTCTTGTGCAGATACCGACCTTCTACGAAAAAGTAAATAGATTTTACTTATATTTCTTTATTTTTTGATGCTTGTCATCTTTGTTTACACAAAAACATATAATAGAAATTTACAGTACTTTTTGATAACATACTTGTTTGATATAATGATATAGAAATTCTTGTTTTTTTGTTGATTTTTTTTAGCATGACGCTTTGTTCCGCAGGATAGGAGAGAAGCAATTTGATACGCTACGTGTTGATATTGTCATTGATATATCTAGATTGTTCCGAAGTCGAACTTTGTTAGAAACAAACGATTTTTAAATGAATATCTCTAGAAATATAGTATAAAATATATATAACTAATTAACTGGCCTTTCTGCAAAGTATAGCTTTTTTGAGATTCTGAATGCGTTTGTGGTAAAAACAAGTGTGCCGTATGAAAGAAAATTAAAAAAGTAATTTAAGGTTCATGAAGCTGTATAATACTAACTATGGTTAGTGTTTTCTCTATTGGCGTCAGAATGTTGGCCCTATTGTTTCCTTTGTTTCCTAACTATGCGGGCTGATGAGAACTTCAAGCACCTGGTTCGTAAAACAGTATTTAACTCTTATAAATATTTAATAAAAGGAAAATTTGCAAAATAATAAGTCTCTACCATCATAAAATTACTGTACGATATGAGATTTTTTTTAGGTTTAATCAATATTTGTTAGCACGCTCGGAATCCCACGATTAAAAGGATTAAGCGAACTAAACTATTATGTAAACATCAAAATCAACAGCTTCACGCTGCAGGTGCGTCCACATAGTTGAGTTGAGTGGTATAACTCAACGCTTTGCCTCGACATCACAGCGAAGAAATAAAAATATTAATTTAAATAAATATTTCATTTCCTCAAGTTGGGATCGAATCTACAACCAGTCGCGTTTACAGTCACATTTTGTGCCCATACGCCACGACTGACCTCAATAATTTGTAAAATATAAAAGACAAATCGAAGATATGCATCATCATCTTAGGGTAAAGATTATCTTCAAAATCTGAACTCGATGTGTATGTATATATATATATATATATATATATATATATATGGTTACAAATATATATATCGCATATTTGTAACCATATCGCCTTTGCCTGAGGCACGAAACGTATTTTTCCAGTAGGTTGCACCGCAAACCTCTAGGTAATACGACGGGGGACAGAGTCAAACGGGCCATATACTTTAATATCTTGTTGCCGTGTAACATCTTTTTTTGCTTTGCTGTTTTGCTTTGGTGAAGTAAAAGAAAAATTATCTTCTACCTTTATCAGATTCAAAGATGCCCTTAAATTGTTCCTTGTCTTTCTTTTTTTAATACTTAATACAAACTTGTGTTAAATAATATGTGTTTTTAGTATCACTGCTTACCCTGCTATGACGCTGTTTACCGCACATAGCACGGTAAGCAGAAGTACCCTGGGAACCTAGTTTTAAGATACCTCCGTTCCCATTAAGACCACCACATTCCGCTGAATTCTAGACATTGGGTGGCCAGCGCGAAACTGATGCATTGCCGCGTTTTACTTCGTTACTAGAATGAGTAAATGTAAATATTAAATATTTAATTTCTTCGAGTGAGAATCGAACCCGTGATCTGTCGCGCTAAGTCAATTTATGAGTTATTTAAATTTACTAATTTCAATATGTTGTATTGAGTTATCATACGAGCTACGTAGTTTCACGGGAACATTTAAGATTGCAATTATAAATACTTTCAACATAAATTGATAGATGCCTAAACAAATTATAGTCTAGTAGTAGAGTCTGTATCACAAACCTAATAAGGTTTCTAATATACTCCTTAGATCCTCATATAGAATCTTCAAAATTGTATTTATAATATACATATATATATTATTAAACTATATTGTATCGGTCGATAGGTCAAATTATATTAGGGTTGATATTACATGGTCAATTGGACCGTGATATAATGGCGTTGGCGGTCAAGCCACTCGCACTCGTATTACAGACAGGTGATGAAATTAGTCATAGGGGTTCCATGCCCTCGTTACAGATACTCTATTGTGGAGTGATATGTGTTAAAATAAAATAGTGTGCATCGTTTGTCGTTGTAAATTCAGATTTTCTATTACCAATAATATATATATTTTTTATTATAGCTTTACTATTGCGCTAGTAAATGTATTTTTAGATTTCAACGTTTTATAGTCTAAATACCGGCGAATCTAAAATTTTTGCTTAAAGTAGCATATTTTACTTTTTTAAACCTAGCCCGGCGTTGATTTCCGCCAATCAAAACGCAATGTCTCGAAAAGTTCGGCGAAAAGTGGAGATCGGAGTGTCTTAACACAAGGTTTCCTCTGCCTACTTTGCTGATAAAAACCGATCCTACATTTTTATAATATTAGCATAGATATCAATTTTTTTATTTCTTTTTTCACATATAAATTAGAGTCACGTATCTGTCATGGCCAAGTCACGTTATAGTTAATTAACTAAAACTCTGGTACACAATATGACCTTCACCATGTATAGATACGTTTATATGGAAGCGATTGTCACAATTAACCTTAATTAGAGATATCGTCGTAAAATCCATTTACCTCTGTGAATATTGTACAACTAATAATATATTATTATTATAGCTTAATATATTATTAAGTGCACACTTAAGGCTAGTAATCCTAATTTATATTTTGACGAACGAAATCTGGACATCTTTTACATACAACAGAAGGTGATAGAACTATTTATAAGAATAAAATAATAAAAATCAGCTTCACGCTGTATCCCGCACACAGTAGCGTAGGTAGAGGGAACCTAGTGTTAAGACACTCCGTTCCCCACTTTGCCACATTTCGGAGGCATTGCGTGCTGAGTGGCAGAACTCAACGCCGCGCCCCGCCTCGATACCAGAGCGAAAATATGAAAATATAAATGTGAGTAAATATTTCATCTCCTCTAGTGGGGGTCGAACCCACATCCAGTCGGTTTTACGGTCACACTTTGTGCTACTGCGCCACGACTGGTCTCAAGAAGATAGAGTTTTTATAAGAAGAAAGAGTTAATTTAATGCAACTTATTATGAAACTGTAAAGTCAGTAAATTATAAGGTAAAATGTTCTAAACCTAAAATATAATTAATTAATCTCTACATCTAATTACTTTGTAAAGTTTAAGCATTAGCGATCACTTCTCGCTCCATTACACGTCCGTATCATGGGTACAAACAACGTCAATGTCTCTGTTGGTCGTTCATTAAACTACTATAATACGCTCGACGAGTCGTGGCCGCAGAAAGTTAGGCTTTCTAAACTTTTGCGTTATATAAATACTCAGGAAGAAAATAATGAGCAGTAAGAAAATTATTATTCTTTAAATTGAAATCTGTACAGTTATTGACAGCTGATTTCATGGCGGCCACGACGTGTCAACCGTGCTATAGTTTATTTAATTACAAAAAAAATTCCAAGATAGGGGGTTGGTTTAGGTTAGACTATCTCATTTTATACACCCAAGCTTTTCTAGTGAAAGATTTTCGTATTCCTTTTTTCGGTAGGATTATCATGATGTAGGTACGTCACCAAAGAAAATATTTTATCAACTATATCATCTAGATTCCGCATACATATATGGTCGAAATAAAGACATTGAGCGCTGGATTTCGCGACATTACATCCACCGGGATGTCGCGTTATGCATGTAGCGTTCTCGTGACTCGGTTTTGCCATAGTTACGTCATTGTTGGTGTCGTATTATGTCGTATATTCATGATTTTTATTATGTTAGTAATATCTTTGACGCGTATGCTAAATAAAGTGATTTGAGATGATTTTTATGTATTTTTCTCATGATTTGATTTTGTTTTTCAATTCGTTTGATAATTATTTGAGATCAAAAACTTTCTTTCTTTTTTTTTTGCACACTCCGTTCACCATTTTCCGCCGAGTACCTAGTTGAGTGGCGGTACTCACACCACGCTTTGCCCTGATACCAGAGCTCAGGTATGAAATTATCATATATATTTTTTCGTGGACATCGAACCCATAACCTGTCGCGTTTATAGTCGCACTTTATACTCCTGCACGGCTGGTTCAAATATAAAATTAATATCAATCATCTACTATGGTACACTTTATTTTATTTGCGTACTTAAATAATGAAATATTGTACATAATGATATGAAAAAGGTTATTAGGAGCAGAATGAAGAGTACAGACGTCTATGTTGTTGTATATTCTGAACATAAACATATACATTTTAGATTGGATCCATATAGAGTTATGAGGAAAAAGGAAACTATACCGACGGATTCCATTTTGTGAACTTCGCGGAGTTATGATCACACGTACCTACATCCTATTTACTTCGGGAAATGTTGATAGTGTATTTATGCTAAAAATTATCTTTCTTATTTATCTATGGTTTTGAATATCAAATACATACCATTACCTATTAAATTCACCTTAAATTTAAAAGAAAAACCCAGATGCCTAAAAATATGAATCTGTTGGGTATATGTTTTTTTTTTGCGTTTTAAACTTAGCTTCAAATTAGTTGCATATTATATTTGCAATTATCGATATATTTCAAATGAAAAATATTCTTCTTTTTCTTATTCATGTTTTTCTATAATATGCAATACGACGACGACGCTCGATGTTTTCCTTTTTTAAAAATATCGTTCTTTTAATACTACTTTTTCTTTACGAAACAACCTTTTATGAATAAATTGCATAAAAATAATCTCGAAGAATGATAGATATTTTTTTTACATCGTCTAAAGGTCAAGTACATACTTATAAACATACGTATTAATATATATTTTTCATTTAATTTTATATGTTATAGGTACTCTTGTGTACTATTCGATTCTAAAATGTTTTATTAAATCCGTCATAATCCCTACTGTCGTACTATTGTTTGTGAACAATAGTTACTATACAAGAGGTAATAACAGATTCTTTTTTTTTATTTATAGTTTGGCTGGCTTTGTTTTCAACTTAAATTGACTTCGTTCTATTTCATGTTGTTAATATATTATATTTTTTATTGCCTACTATAAAACCCATTTGATCGTAAATATTGATAAAAATCGATTTACATTATGAATCTATTGACGTACTTCCGACATTTTGAGGCTAAAAGGCTGTTAACGAATAGCCTATACTTTTTATGTGATGTAATAATATTAATGATCCTATAACTGCAATTATATACTATTATAATTTTACCAATAAAGTTAATAAAAACATATCAACATAAGTTATTTTTACAAAAATAAACTATCGTCTTTTGTTGTTTCGACTCGAACTGTTTAACTGTTCCGATGGACGTGATTAATGTCTTCCCAAATAACGAAATTGTAAGTAACAGCCGCGTAAGCGCCAATTTGTGATTAATCTTGCCGCTTCTTATTTCAACTTCCTTAAATATCGCTTAGATTAAGTTACCCCAAACTTGAGAGGGTGAGAGGTTGCGAGGGTGAGAGGGTGTAAGGGAGCACTATGTAATTAGCTAAGAATCGCCTAGCCAGTATTTGACAGTGGTTTGATATGGGTGCCAGGAATATCACCTGGTTGCTATTAATCATAAGGCATAATAGTAATTTATTATTTTAGACACAATAGTTTTCAGTACACTTTTTTTACAATAAGGTAGAGCTACGAATAACTGTCCTTTTTATCGTTTTCAATGACTGAACGCTAAACAAAATGTCTTATAATTTTAGTTAGATATGCGGCGATAAAATTGTTACAAAAATATCACTAAATAGCCACCCGCTCGCGGCTTCGCCCGCTAAAAGTGCACAATTGTTTATTAATTCATCCGAATTATATACATATATTCGTGTTCGTTAATGTTATTAACATTATTATTTTAAAGACAAAGTTATAATTAAAATTTCAGAAAGAAAAATAAGAACCATAAATAAGCTCACTTAAAATACATAAGACGTCAAAAGATAAAAAAATATATTCAGTACAAAACTGTTCACTTTGCACGATTATTCTCTTTTTATTTTCCAAGTAAATTAAATAATCTACAACAGGGATAACGCTACTAATCAAGTTACGAGCGAAACTGTAGTTGAACGCTCACTAAACTTTTCTTCGTAGGAAATTGCGTCCCGACTAACAAATGTACTGTAATTAAGAATCCCTACTCTTACATTAATGGTATTGTGTTTTGTTTATTTGTTTTTTAACAAGATATTTTTTATCAGTTTTATCGGTTTCAGTTGTTTCTTTATCAATTGAGTTGGTACAATCTTTGATTATTTCGCACTTGTCTGTGTATAAGGATGCAGAATGAATTGCTTTTACAATTATAATGATATGCGTTATATTAAGTTGTTAAATTTCTTGTGTTAATAACAAAACTCGCTACTATCCTTTTTTTAAGCTTCATGTTTTGTCCTGGACATATCGGAGTACGCAGGGAGAAAAAAAACACTCCGCTCCCATAAAGACACTTCCCTTACCTACTTTTTGCGTGTTGAGTGGCGGAACATAACATCGCGCTTTGCCTCGTTATTAAAACTAGCAAATGAAAATATTTCATTTCCTCAAGTGGTAATCAAACTCCACAACCAGTTGCGTCACAGCCGCACGCTTGTACCCTGTGCGCCACGACTTTTACTTTTGTGTGATGATATTTATATTTAAAAGTAGTCTCTTCTCTCAAGAGTAGCTTCACATTCTCTTATTCAGTACATAAAAATCATTTATAAATTTGGATCTATTTTTCATACGTGGCACTAGAGGGAGTGAATCTTCGTATGTGATATAGGGATACTTGAGAAATACGAAAAATATTGTTTTCTTTATTGTACTGTATACAGATCAGACAAACTTTCTTGAGGTTTGGTTCATGGAATAGAATTTTTGATAAAATTTTGCAACTCTCATGGGGACTTTAAGAAAAATCTTTTTATACAGAATACTACTTTTATTAAGATTTCGTTTATACATAAATTGAAATAAATATTGATAAACATATGTATGTATGTATATATCTAGGTAATATTGTCTTGTTTTTAAATCGTATTTCTACATTACTATAACAATAAAACGAAGCATTTTTTTTATTGAACTCGCCAGTCTAAGTGTATATAATTATAATCATTTTGGATACAAAACATTAAATATAATATATCTTTCGAAATTAAGTTCTTTTTATAACTCCTGGTACTAATAAAATACGCATTGTTCTTTAAATATTAACTACTAACAACTTCAGATTATGGAGAGTATAGTACCTATTCTTCCCGCTGTCTATTCTGCTGTATGCGGGATACAGCGTGAAACTAATTAATAAAGTGATATTATATTATATTTACTAGCAGCTTATTGCTTAAGCAAAATAAACACGTCTTCATTTGATCTATATTGGGTTTATGTTAATACCTAATAGTATGTATAATCCAACCACGCTTTGTATTTATAATAGTTTTAACGTCTTTTGAATTTCCACTCTTTGTTGCCGTTACCTTTTTTCGCAGGCTAAATCCGCATTTGTGCTACTCCAATTGTTCACGTTAAATTCCAATATTTCACGTGTTTTTGTCCTTTGTTGGGGTTGTCACTGATATGGTAGACTAGTATTAGTCTTTAAACATGTTTGGGTTTATAATGTGTATTGTATTTTGTATGAATTTTATAATTTACACGTATAAAATACATTAAAACGACTGGCCTAGTCGTGCCCTAGGAGCACAAGCGTGTGACTGTAACGCGATTGTGGGTCGAATTGGACTCGAAGAACTTAAACATTTAGTATCATTTCTTCACTCTGGTGTCGAGGCATAGTGCAGCGTTGAGTTTCGCCACTCAACACGCAATACCTCCATTTATGTGCGGAATACAGCGTGAAGCCATAAAAAAGAACTAAAATATATTTATAAGTATGTTTAATAGTTTTATAATATATAGATACGGTTAATTCTTCACCCTTGCTACACATACGAGTATAACTATATCGATCAAAAGATATTTATAGTTCTCTGCAAGAGTCGTTTCTGCGTTTACCATGCTGTATCTCAATAGTACGGCTTTCAGAAAACTTTATTGTAATTTTAGGTCAAGTAGAAAGTAAACGTTGGCGTCGAAGTCTCTGCAAAATTATACCGTTTCCGGATTGAGACGGATGTGGTGTAGGGGTACAAGCGTGTGACTGTAACGCGACGGTTATGGATTTGATTCTTACTCACGAGAATGACTTATTATTTATTAATCTTTTAATTTCTTCGGTCTGGTATCCCTTTGTCGTTCTGGTATGTTTATTTTTATCTATTTCGTAACTCTTTCACATGTAATATAATATTGATAAAAATCATGAAATGAAAAAAAAATCCTACGTGTAAACTGTCAACGAATCTTTATTAATTTCTTTAGGTATGTGTTTGAAATATTTTACCTTATATGCTGCTCCTTTGAACTATATAACTTCTTTCAGAGTAAAATAATAATATGCATAAATTTATATCTTTATTCATTTCAAAGGTGGAACTTTTTTATTGAGTTTAATTTTCGCCGGAACGCTTGACAGCTTCTCGTTTGATGTACGGTGTAGGGAAAAAATTCGGATAGAATGTATTTTTATCGCATTTTTTTTTTGGGTTGTTAAATGATAAGTGAGAAAAAATATTTTTATTGGATGGAACCGAAGCCTCATATTTTACATGTTCACGGTACATTTGACCCGCCCCTCGAGCGCTCCGTAATGTTATCACTTACGGGTCGTCGATTTGCCCTCGTCGAAAATTACGGACTTTTTACTACTGCAAATACCAATATTACTTACATGATAACCTGGCAACCCCGAAGGTTAGTGGATTGAACTTCTTTTTTTGACAATTGAATTGTTAAGTAATATAAAATGGTAATCTTTTTGGTATATTAATCAGTTTCCCGCATACAGCGGGGTAGGCAGAGGGAACCTAGGGCATTGCGTGTTAAGTGACAGACCTCAACGCCGCGCTTTGCCTTGACACGGGAGCGAAGAAATGGAAATATAAATTTAAGTAAATATTTCCATCTTCTCGAGTGGCGATCGAACCCACAACAAGTCGGTTTTACAGTCACACTTCGTGCCGCTGCGCCAAGAGAAGACAATATATTAATAATAAATTATATTAACTTGTCTATGTAGAGTTTAGCTAAGTCCGAATTAATTTTTTTTTTTTTGGTTTGGCTTGTATAATTGGGATTCTTTTGTACGTCACTTACTTGTATTTATTACTAATTTATGAGTTCTCCTATTATGACAGTATTAGAGAAATTCTCTCAATTTGTTAAAATAAATAAAATAGAGTTACCATAAATATTATTGCTTCATGAGGCTAGTTGTGGCGCCGGAGCAGAAGTGTGTCACTGTAAACAGTAATAAAATATTTATTTCAATACATTTCTTCGCTCTGGTGTCGAGGCAAAGCGTTGCTCTGTCTACCCCACTGTGTACGGGATACAGCGTGAAACTGATTATTTTTTTTATTGGTTCACTTTTACATCACTTCCAAGAAAATAAATCAAACCTATTCTATAATTTTGTTTTAGTCCAAAAAAAAACATTAACTTTTACCTTTTTAACAGAATGTGTTTCTGGACTTTTCATTGTTTCTCACACTATTTATGGTATTTGAAGCTACTGTTCTTTTATATACGTCTCTATTTAAATTCGATATTGATAATATAATACTCATACAAAGTACGACATGCAATGCTATAAAAAACGCCAAACGACAACGATATTTGTTTATATTATTCTCGGATATAGAAAACCACAAGAATTGTAACTGTAGATCTTCTTAGTTCTAAAATTATAAATAATGCGAGAAGTAGTAATAAACTTTTTACGACGTACACATTACTCTTTATATAAAAGGCAGCACTATGTGAGTTGTCACATTCGTTCGCGTAACTGCTTACTAAAAGCATTGTATTTTATAGTTGTTTAAAGATGTAGAAGCTAGTTTCTTAGTGTCTCTAGTTTCGTTTGTCACCTATAACTTTATATAATTTCAAATACGCGGATAAAGTGAATATTCTCCAACGTTAGCGCGACTCCGTTTTATAAATGTTCGAGTTGTACGACTGAACGTTTT
Organism: Heliconius hewitsoni; assembly: GCA_018230445.1. Taxonomy (NCBI): domain Eukaryota; kingdom Metazoa; phylum Arthropoda; class Insecta; order Lepidoptera; family Nymphalidae; genus Heliconius; species Heliconius hewitsoni. The sequence continues at coordinate 9,555 of DWAN01000284.1, read as the reverse complement.
GTTGGATTGGTACGCTCTAAAAAGCCCACGAAGCGGATAATATATATATTTTGTTGCTAAAAGTAATAGCAAGAGAAACCCATTAACTTAATGAGTGATAATTTAAAGTGAAAATAATATATATTCGCACTCAGCCACTAATCGATCATCATTTTATCGTCAGCATCATCATCATCATCGTCATCGATTCTTTTCCTCAACTAGTTACCAAACCAGGGAAGCGTTCTCTCGTTCCTGTATTTTACACACAGACACAGACAGTATTTTAAACATTTTTAAATTGTTATTCCACATTTATTTTAGAATACTTTTTAAATACTATAGTGTTGAGTTTCAGTAGTTACCACGATTATTTTTTCATTTTCACTTTATTATATAACTAATCTAATATTAAGAAATACAGTTCTCCGCTTTCCACTCGAGACGGAGTATTGATAGAACACCTTAATATACACCTTAATAATTGATTCTTCCAGCAACAATCGAACCCACAGCCATTGCATTTACAATTAGATGATGTTCTCCTGCGCCACTATAGCCGCTAATAATATGGAAAAAATAAATTACATGACCTTTCATTGATACCTGCTATCTATCTTTCTCAGCGCAAAACCTTAATTCTGTTTGATGAGAATTCCCGTCTCGAGGGATTTTGTTATAAATTAAATGTCTTTCGAATATCTCCGTGTTAAAACAAGTGCTCCGAGCAAATGGGATTTCGTGGCTACTCACGATATAGTCAATTTTGTTTGTGACTTCATAATCACAGATAATTTAATTTAAATTGCTTCAGGCCTTTTGGGTGTGTCTTTTAGTTGTTTGATGTTCTCGTAATATATATTATATGGTATATTAATTTTACATTTTATAAAACTTTTAGTTATTTATTTTGATATAATATCGGCTTCACGCTGTATCCCGCACACAACAGGGTAGGCAGATGACACTCCGTTCCCCACGTTCCGCCAAATGTTGGGGCATTGCGTGTTGAGTGGCGGTCTCAACCAGAGCGAAGAAATGGAAATATAGATTTAAATAAATATTTCAAATCCTCGAGTGGGGATCGAACAAACAACCAGTCGATTTTGCAGTCACATTTTGTGCCTCTTTGCCACGGCTGGCCTCAAAGTATAATATTAATTTTAATAATAATAAGAATACTTTTAACGTACGTATGTATAGGAACAACTTTATTCTATATCATTTTCTTAGAACCTATCAATAGGGAGATTCTTTTGTAATTTTCTTGTTTGAATGTATTATATGAGCTGTTCATTACACACATTGACAGTCTTCTTTTTGAAAAAACGAACTGTGTAAAAGTGACACTCAATGCCTCGGAAATTCGACTAAAAATGTACAAAATTATTTAATTGATTACTAGTAAATAAAACAACCAAAATTAAAATTCACTTAATATTAAAATACGTATTTTTTTCTGAAATCAACTAAATTTTCAATTAAATATGAAGAAGAACTGTATTATTCAGTTTACTAGTACTACGTTAAGAGATTGCTTCATACAATATTTGAATATAATATTTGTATGAATGTAGGGGTGAGGTGATAAAATTGCGAATACACTTTAATATTTTAGCATCTGTAGAGTTACAAATGTAGCCAGGGAGCTAGCTATTCAAGAACGGACGTCGGATTTAGGTAAAGCGAGAGCACTCGGACTCCACGGAGAGCTCTCGCTTTCATGGCTTTTAGAGCAATTTGAATATATAAAAGTGCAGAAAATCTGGATTTAGAATATTGATGAACACTTCTAATGGTTTCGAGACGCGCTGCTCGGTGTAGTGGTAGCTCGGTTAAAATGCTAAAAACTTTATATTTCTTTTTTATTTTAATGCCAATGGCGTCGGTCACATTGGCTTGAAAAGCTTTAAGAAATATACATATTTTTTTATTGACGTCTGGTTTCGCTACACACAATATCTCTATAATCCATATGGGCAAAAAGGACGGCTGTGTGATAATGAAAGAAAAGTCATTTAATTACCAAAAATAAGTATTCATCATATATATTTTGTCTACTTTTTCATTTGACGATTCAAAAGTGCTTATAAGAGTTTATTCGAATAAAGAATATTTTGAATTTGAATTTATTAATCAGAGGCCAGTCGTGGCTCAGGGGCACAAAGTGTGACTAAATCCGATAAAACCGAACTGTAGAACGTAAAACCGACTGGTTGTGGGTTCGATCGTCACTCGATGAGAAGAAATATTAATTTATTAATTTAAATTTATATTTTCATTTCTTCGCTCTGGTGTCCAGGCAAAGCACGGCGTCGAGTTCCGTTACTCAACGCGCAATGCCTACAGAAATCAGCGGAAAATGGGGAACGGAGTGTCTTAACACTAGGTTTCCTCTGCCTACCCTGCTGTGTGCGGGTTACAGCGTGAAGCTGATTTACTGTAGTACTATACAAAATATATTTTTAACTAGCTCGTCTTCATCGGTAGAGTCATAATGTAAAATAATTAACACACTATGTTACTAATATTTCGGTGTATACCGATGTTTCTTCTTGAAACAAAACTTCGCTCATTAAGATCTCTCACGATGTTTTATAACTCACGTCTTATGTTCAACCCCAAGCGAGTCTACATATTTGTATCGTTGGCAATACTTTGTATGGTATTTGTACTAAATTATTATTATGTATTTTATGTAATTAGACGAACCTAGAATTAGTTTTAATTAATTAATACAATTATGGCAGGTATTTTAGTTCCACTTATATATATGTAAATTAGTGGGTTGGTGTCTTGATTTCGACGGCTAATAATATTATTACTATAGAATTATGATTAATTATAAAATAAAAAATTATCGTATAATTTTAAGAAAAAATATTTTCGCTCATCGCTCGCTCATCAAATTTTGTTTGTGTGTACTGTTCTTTATTTAAATGAAACTTCTAAAATTCACTTTTAAAAGCGTCTATGCGAAACTTTTCTAATAGTATTTGAATAAGAATGTGCAAGAATCTTCGCAAAGTACTTACTATATAACTTCTAAAACAAGTTTAGTTTGAATTTCTTCAAAATACTTATTTATTTTTGTTTTGAGAACATTTCTTATGCTGTAGGTACAATAGTAATATGGATTTTCCTGAAAAATTTAGCTTTAGTTAAAAATATCTTTTTTATTCCGCATATAGTAACTTAGTATTAAGACACTGTTCTTGACTGTTCACCCGACTCACAGATGCTGTGTTTTGAGTGACGAAACTCAACGCTGCACTTTGACTTTTTACTACTAGAAGGGAGATATAATTCATTCTCCCAAGTGTGGAGCTTAAAATGTCGAATTATATTTTAAAATGGCGTATGTACTATCGAGGTAAATTTACAGAAAAATAATTCCGAGATTGCTTTTCTCTACAACTATTAAACGCTGTAGATTTTTATAAGGTTTTCCGAAACTAGGTCGTCATAACGGGTTAACGAATGTCGTTCAGGCCGTTTTCAATTGCGCTTTACCGCCAAAAAAAAATGCGAATGAATATTCAAAATCACTGCCAAAAGCAAGAGCACTCGGTGTAGAAACGAAATTTATTAAAATAATCGACATAGCCTTCTATATATTTTAATTGGATAAAATAAATAACTATAAATTTTTATTTTCTAGTATTTATATTACCCGCTTGTTGAGTTCCAATCTATGTGGTTTTTGTTAATCAAATAACAATGTTTTTAAAATTATGTTTGTATATATGAATATACATACATAGATTATAAAATACGCATCATCTTTTCAGTTTCAGTTACCTACTTACGGAGCTTTTGTTCGTTCGTTAATTACAAAATTAAGAACAACTAAGAATTTCAGTAGACTGACTCACCATTGATTTGTACCGTTATATTTGCATTTTACTAGTCACATTAGTTCCAAAGCGAAGATATACAGTATTTATCGATAAAAAAAATGATCTATAAAGTAAAAATAAGCTTTAAGTCGTTGCAACGACGCTGCGAGCCTTTTTTAAACGCAATAGCCATCAGTTTTAGTAGTCAATGTTAGTAGTGACATATGTTTATAACTTTCCTGTCCTATTTCAGTTTGTATCGGTATTTTTTTTGTTAGTTTTAAAATTCATGCACGCTGGGAATACTGTATCAATTTTAGTGTTTTCCGCTGGCACTATTTTACTGCTCATATAAAGAATGTGAATCTCTTTCTTATTGAATTTCATGCAAAACTAAAGTAAGAGAACATTTTAATATTTTAATTTTTTTCTAAATTATCGTTCTCAGTTATCAATAAATTCTTTTTGTTTTAATGTAATAAAAATAAAACATTGTTCTGATTGTTAATTGTAACGTTTTACTACACGACAGGAATTGGATGAACATTTGATATAGGAAACATATAAGAAAGACGCTTATGAATACTATTTTCTTCATTTTATAATTGGTAGACAGAGGTTGTTTAGTGCTAAGACACTCCGTTGCCCATTTTTTGAGACGTCGCGGCTTGCGTGGCTGAACTCATTAGTCAATGCATTGCTTTGTTTTATTACTAGAGTAAGGAAATTGAAATACTAAATAATTAATTCCCCCAGTTGGACTCGAATTTATAACCGTTACGTTAAGAGTCGGGCGCTATGCCGTTGTGCCGAGACGCGACTTAAAGAATAATAAAAATTATGAAGTACTGTGTTCACTGTATTTATTATTCATGTATGAGATTAGAGTTGTGCCTCAGGGGTACAAAGTGTGACTGTAACGGTTTTGGGTTCGATCCTCACTCGAAGAATTGAAATATTTATGTAAAATGTATATTACCATTTCTTCGCTTTGGTGTCGAGGCAAAGGACGGCGTTGAGTTCCACCACTTAACAGGCAATGTCTCCGGAATTCGGCGGAAAGTGGAGCACGGAATGTCTTAACACTAGGTTCCCTCTGCCTTTCCTTCTATGTGCGGGACACTGCGTGAAACTGATTTTTTTATTTATCTGCAATATAGTGTAGGTGTTCAACAAGAATGTTCAAATTTTAATACATCCCAAAAGTAAAAAATTACGGTGAAATACAATTTTTCTAAAGAAAGTCAAATTTTATTATACTTATAACGTCACTGTCATTGTTTTGTCATGTTCCTTATAAAGAAATAAGTACCTAGGTAGATTACCTAAGTACTTATTACAAAACTTATCGTTTAATCTTTAAAAGGTTAATTAATTTCAATGAAATTTATCGAATAATCATTTTAACGGTTAAATATAAAACGGTATATTTTTCCTGAAAATTCTGTTTCAGATTAACTCCTTTGCTAATTTCATTTTAAAATTTTTTGCTTATAATTATTACAAATGAATGTTTGTTTTGGTTCTTAATAAAATGTTCATAATTTCAAAACAAAAACTATTTAAATTGAATAAATATAACAAGGTTTTCAATATTTGCCATAATTTACTAGTTTAAGGATAAGATATATCATAGAGACAAATCTCTCCATTTGCTTTTTCTTCTCATTGAATGGTCAAACCAAACTTACTTTTTAATGATTTTAGGAAAACATCTATATTGTATTAATGGGAACGGAGTGTCATGTTAACACTAGTTTCCCAGGTACCCTCTGCCTACCCTGCTAAGTGCGGGATACAGCGTGAAGTTTTATTCTGACCACACAAAGGGAGGATTTACATTAGTAGTATAGTCACGGTTTGATCAAATCGGTCGAACATATATATTTTTTTCTTTCGTATTTTATATATGTTTATATATGTACATACGTTCACACCATTCGCACCTTTATGACACATGAGATGACATATGAGAGAATATACTCAATCGAATAGACGTTTTACATATTTATTTGTTGTATATAGAATATATCTTTAATAAGTAGCAGTGCATAAAATACTGTGATTTTAATATCGTGATTTTAATTCTTTTTATAAATTACCTAAGTATATATATATTTTTTTGTGTACAGATCCGCTTACGACAGCATGAAGTTAACGAAAGTAGCCATCAAGAAAATATCCCCATTTGAGCACCAGACATACTGTCAGAGGACGCTCAGAGAAATAAAAATCCTCACCCGATTTAAACATGAGAATGTAAGTTTTTAGATTTATAATTTTTTATACCTTATATAACACTTTTACGGGCAGTTCCTTTATAACTATCACTTATTGCTTTACATGGTGTTTATGATTCATTTTTATAGAGAAGTGATAAATTGTCGCGATTCTATTAAGTGATACAAAGTACAACTCGGCTCTGTAATCTGTGGCCCGCAATGACCACATGTGGGTAATTACCACAGAGGACGAAGCCATTGACTGACATGACTTCTTATTAGTCTCCGCAAATTTGTGGAAAATGTGTCAGCATTATATTATTTTGTATTTACTTTACGAGTCCTAAACAGTTTTTGATATACTTATTTAAATGTTACGTTCTAAAAACTACTTCATTTTGAATTATTTTAAGTTAAAAATTACATATTTATTTACGTTTATCAATATTGCAATAATATAATAAATATGCAATGAAAAATAAGTGATATTAATTATCAATTAATGACAATAGCTCTTTTTATTTGCTAACTTCTATTTTGTCTTATATACACGATGCAGCTATCAGCACTGAAATTTGTTATTATATCGAAATATACAAGAGAAACAGTTTATTACCACATCGTGTCAAAGGAAACGCCGTGAAGTGCTGATTAGCATAACGTTTTCTGTTTTACATAAAATTTTATATTGTGTGTAAACACTATTTTCCATACTCCTATATATACATAGATACATACTGGCAAAAGTGACTGGAACGGTGGATCGTATTTTCTCGTAACAAGACCGCTCGGAGTTATAAAGTCAATATTTACGGCATTCTCCCCCGTGACGGAGTTTATAACGTTGTTGCCATTATTTTTCCACCTTATATAAGGTTGGCAAGTATCTTCTGGCCGATAGCTTGTGCTGTTTTGTGTTTGTGTTTCTTTGACGAGAATAAATGTTTTCCCTTTATTTCGTGAAGTATCACTTTCAATTCTGTCACCCGATGCGTATGAAAATGAGAAATGACGTTGTTTAGCATATTTTTTTTATCCTATATTCTGTAGTTATTGGAAATACAAGATATAATATTTTTAAAAATGTTATTCAACAGTTAGGAAAGAAAAATACTTATTAAGAAAATGTATACAAAATTTGAACGTGGATTGCGCGCTTGTTATATATAACTTATTATATGTTGGGATTGCGCGCTTGTTATAACTTATGTTGTTACGTTAAACGCCAAACTAAACGAATATTCAAAGAATTATCTTTGGGTAGCGGAAATTTGTAAAAAACTCCCTAAAGAGATGCTAACAACATAAATAAGTTGTAACAAGCGTATAAAAATTTCGACGTAGAGAATGTATGGCTTAGTTGGTTTTCTTAATACGTATTAAAATATAATCTATACTTTTAATAAAATCTTAACGGATCGGTACATGGAAGATGAATCAGAAAAAATGTTATTGGTGTGATTGATTAATGACATAGAACCAAAAACAATGATTTTAATAATAATTTTTGGCCGTTTGTCTGCGCTTTTACTCAGAAACGGCTTAACCGATCTAACTACAGTTTTCACTATTACATTTTGGTATGTCTCCCTCAACATTTAATGTCTGTTTTATTTCAATCGACTCGGTTCATAAATAAAAAAGTTATACTATTTAAAACAATGCTTTTCAACAAAATAATATAAATAACTGATTTATTGACTCAGCTGAAACTTTACTTCTTAATTTATGTGTAGATATTGTTTTTAAAATAATATTATTATTAGAAAACGAAATTAGTTGAAGCGTAGTAAATTATTATTAAACTAATACTTAGTGTTTTGTTTCAGATTATTGATATAAGAGATATTTTAAGAGCAGAAACCATTGACCAAATGAAAGATGTGTACATTGTACAATGTTTAATGGAGACGGACCTTTATAAATTATTAAAAACACAGGTAAATATTTAGTTTCTTCCAAGTCCATAACAATACCATACAACAAGATTTATTTACTTAATTATTATAGAGGTCTTCGTGTTCGCGGCGCAGCATTAAATATAAACGCGATGGTGTTGGGTTCATTCTTTTCATTTCCTAGCTCTGGTAAAAAGACAAAGAGATAGAGAAAAAGAGAGTGTTTTTTACGCTGAGTATGCTTTATGTGAGATATATAATAAAAAAGTAAAAACACAGTTGTTGTTAGAAAAATAACAAAAACATCTCTTGCCTCTATTTTTACATAAAAAAAAACAAAACTTCGATACACACGAGTATACAAAACATGTTATTATTCTTGAAATAGAATTTGCTCCTCGCAAAATAATGTTATACAATACAAACAAAACGAGCTGTGCTATACAGTGAAACCATAAAAGTGTGGTAATATAAGATACATTGTCCGCTTTAAAGAAACGGTAGCCAAGTTCGTATATCAGCATGTTTCGAAAGGGGTTGTAGAGATCGAAATACACTATATTAATTGTTATGGTCGTGGAAAGCTTTATTCCACTAATCAAAATTTTTTTTAAAGTTCATACATACACGAGTATGAGGCTGGTCGTGGCGCAGGGGTACAAAGTGTGACAGTAAACGCGACTGTCCGCTTTCTGCCCAGTGTTGTGACTCCGTGTTCAAAGGCGGAATTAATGTGTAAGAAAATAATTCGTTCCCCTGATTTAGGATGTAATCTGCAACCATCGCACTCACAGTCAAACACAGTACCACTGCGTCGCGATGTACCTCTATCAAACAAATGTACGTTTAAACAATCTTCAAATGGATCATATGGTTCTTAAATGGTTTAAAGTGGAGTGTTTTTGTTTTAGAAATTAAGTAATGACCACATCTGCTATTTCCTGTACCAAATTCTGCGAGGGCTCAAGTACATCCACTCCGCGAATGTCCTCCACCGGGACTTGAAGCCGAGCAACCTACTGCTTAACACCACATGCGATTTAAAGGTGAGCGAAGTGCTTGTTTTAAAATTAAAGCTAAATTTATTTAATAAAAAAATTAAATCAGCTTCATGCTGTGTGGAAGAGCAGAGGGCACGTAGTGTTAAGACACTCCGTTCGCCACTTTCACCCGAATTCTGGAGGTATTGCGTGTTGAGTGGCGGAACTCGACGCCGCCGCTTTGCCTCGATACCAGAGCGAAGATAGGAAAATATTAATTTAAATAAATATTAAATTTCTTCGAGTGGGGTTCGAATCCACGACCAGTCGCGTTTACGGTCACACACTGTGCCCCTGCGCCACGACTGGCCCGTCGAAATTTATTTATTTCTATTTTCTACTAGTTTTTATAAATTAAAAGTTAAATTAGCTTGTTCATGAATAAATATCCAATATCTCTTTGAGCTACAGTCGTATGAAAACCATTTCTTGGTATATTTTATTTATATTCGTTTATCTTGTGCTTACACTGAAAGACAGCTTGTTAATTAGTGGAACTCCATCTGTGTCCTTATGTCCTAATTGAGTATATATATATATATATATATATATATATATATATATATATATATATATA
>DWAN01000283.1:0-26117 GCA_018230445.1 Heliconius hewitsoni | reverse complement strand
GCGCGGGTTCGAGTCCCGCTACGTTCAAATTTTTATACGTTTTCTAAATAAGTAGGAAATTAATAAATGTATAATTTAAAAAATAGAAAAATAACTGATCTTTTTTGATTTTTAATTTATATTTCAAATGCTTCGGCTCAGATTAATTCAGGCGTAGGTAATCACGAGGCCGTCGTGGCGCAGTCGGACACCGCGTTTAGACGATGGCTATGGATTCAATCCTCCGTGGGAATCGATTAAATTTAAATTGTTTTCGTTTACCCGCTCTGATAGACTATGCGGGGCGTTGAGTTTCACCACTCCTCACGATGATTGAAGATGAATTGAAAGTTGAGCCAAAATGGAGAACAAAGTGCCTGAAGCTGAACATGATATGTTGCCTCTGATAAGAGAAAACCAGCCTATCACAACTCCCATATCATGTTGATGTCTGATTTATAGTCCGCATTTTGTCTAAAAGTGAGGCCATCGGTGTGCAAGGACACAAGCGTGTCACTATAACGCGATGGTTATGGGTTCGATTCCCACTCGAGGAAACGAATAATTATACGAGATGGATGTGAAAAGGCGTATTACTGCCGGTAACAGGGTTAACGGAGTCTTAGCTGCATTTATGACACGGCAATACGTCAGCATAGCTGCGCGTTTGGCCGTACACAATGCAGTGTTGGTACCCTACGCTGTTATACAGAAGCGAAACGTGGGTATTACAAAAGAAAAATTAAAGAAAGGTGAATGCCGTGGCGATGCGATTTTTTCGTAGGATATGCGGAGTCAGCAGCGAAAGAGGTATGTAGAGACCGTAGCGTTTGGCGCTCCGTTCTCTCTGACTTCCCCGCTAGTGACAAGGCCTGAAGTAAATGAGTAAGTAATAAAATTTAATATTTATTTTTTAAGTTCATATATGTTCATATGTCTATTATATTGTATATAACTAAAGACATTCTTCATTGAAGGAATTTTTGATTAGAAACCAGCTAGTACTAGTTCAAATAAATTAACTTAATTTTTCGAGTAGTTACTATACTATCATAAAAGCCATTCTTTTCGGACACAACTTGTAATATTTTTTTAATGTTAAATTAAATTCCGATTAAAATTACATTTCTTATATGAACAGACAAATCAAAATCGTCTAATGTCAATTTTAGGCAAACTCATTTCCTTTTCGAAAGCGATTTCAAATTATAATATTTATTTATTACTTGTTATAATACATTTTTTTGCTCATGCTATTTTCTGCTGTGCCACTTACTGAGTGACAAATTACTTTAAATTACATTTTTGTAATTACACTTTTTTGTAAGTGTTTGTAAGTTCGGTTTAAAAGTAAACAGTAAGGTACAAGCACAATTTTTATAATTATCGAATATAGCCTATCTATTGACCCCCATCTAAATAGAAATTAGCTATATTTTTGTATTTTATAATATGTGTATGATAAAAGTAAAACCAGTATTAATTGATACTTCAGTCAGCACTTGGGTAACAGTCTGGACTCCAGACTCTGGAGCTTTGTCAAAATATAAATTAAAGCCTTAAAAATATCTCTATCTGCTCCATTTTACGGTTCCTAAAATTCTGTTTTTTTATTAAAACAAAAGTATAACTGAGTGGTAGAACTGGCAATACTGATTGTTGTCATTTGCATACTGCAGTTGACAGTTTACAAATATTAATGATTTCGCGCCTATTTTTTCCGTACCATTAGTTTTCTAAAATAAGATTTAAAATAAGAGTATTTTCTCAGGATTTTTACTTTTGTGAATGAAATGGAAAACATTGATGAACTTGAACAGCTAGATGAATTATTACGCGCTGACTTTGCTGAAGAAGATCAAAATACATCAAAAAGTGCATCACATATTCATGATGTAAATATATTTGAGACTGAAAATAATAATTGTGTTAAAGAAAATATTAAAGACAATGTACCAACTCAGTCTGCTGTTCACAACGGTGACACGGATTCGTCTGACGATGAAGAGAAAAGAAATTATACAGAAAGAAAATACAATGATTATGGCAGCCAAATAAAAAAAGCATTAGATCAGCAAGAACAAGAACAAATTGAACGTAGAGTAGATTTCCAAAGTAGGCTTCGACAAGCAAACACTGAAGCAAAATATGGGCATAAAAGTTCTTTTAAAAAAAAAAGTGAACCAGCACCAGACTATAGTAAAAACACGTTCTGCGTTCCCGAAACAAAACACAAAGTTAGTTCCGATGTATACTGTGATCCTATATTTGGAATAAGAATAACAAAGCCTTTGATATCTAGTAGTGCATTGTTAGACAGAATGCAAGGCAGAGAAGCTATAAATATGCTCAGAGTAAAACGGTATGTGGAGAATGAAGATTTGTCTAAAGACTGGGTGATAGCAGGGGCTATTGTAAGAAAAAGTTCAGCTAAAAAGTCACAAAAAGGTAATAATTTTATAGTATGGACTTTAAGTGATTTGAAGGATGACTTAAAGACAATATCAATGTTTTTATTCCGCAAAGCTTACAATGAGTTATGGAAAACAACAGAAGGTACTGTTGTGGCTGTATTAAATCCTAATGTTTTAGATAGATCACAAAATACAGCAGATCAAGCCTGTCTTAGTGTTGAAAGCCCTGATAGGGTTATGATCTTAGGACAATCAAAAGATTTAGGTACATGTAGAAGTAAAAAGAAAAATGGTGAACCTTGTACTGCGTTTGTTAACTTAAGTCAATGTGAACATTGTGTGTATCATATAAAACAAGAATATCAAAAATACTCAAGACGACAAGAACTTCAATCATCCACTATGGGTAAAGGTCTTGTTAATTTACAGAACAAAGTCTATGGTAAAAGTACATTTATTTATGGTGGCAAATCTTACGCTGCTTTGCCAACTAGTGATCATAAAAAAGTTAAAGACAGAGATCAAAACAGACTTATGTCTCTAAGTGACTATTATAAATCTGAAGGAGATAATTTGATGACAAATAAAGCTCCTAATGGAGCTGGACTCTTGAAAAATAACAATGGTATATTACATAGTCCCACTTCACAAAAACTGACTGATTCACAAAGACTAAATAATCTCTCAACAATTAATAGAAACACCCAACCATTGTCAAGTCCTAGTTTAGCCAATAGGGTAGCAAGCTCACCTACCTTAGGAAAAGGATTTGGACTTAAAGGCAGTGGTGTAGTAGATTTAAATATTTCATATAGCCAAAAATCTGCAGAAAAAGCAAAACTAAATGCAATAAGAATGATCCAACAAAAAGGTGGTATCTCAAAACTAGACCCCAACAACATAAAAGGAACTGAAAATGGCAAAAAGAGAGCTCTAGATAAACTAAACAACTCAAATGAAGGAGAAAATGATTGCAAAAAGATAAAATTACATGATGAAGCAACATCAAAAGTAAATAAACTAAAACCAGTAATGTCAGAAAGGTTTAAAAAGATACTCGAAGCTACATCAATTCACGAAAACTTGATCAAACAGCATGAAGACAATGAACAGGAGAAATATTTTAATAAGCTCGAGAAGAAAGAGGCTATGGAAGAAAAAATGCTTAATACATTCAAACTAGCTTGCAAAGCAGTTAGATGTGCCAAATGTAAATACACAGCATTCTCAGCGGCACAGATTTGCAAGGATGAGAGACACCCTCTCAAAGTACTGGATACTTTCAAAAGGTTCTTTAAATGTGGTGATTGCGGTAATAGAACTGTGTCTTTAGAGCTATTGCCTTTACATTCTTGTGGTAAATGTAATGGATCGAGGTGGGTTAAGGCACCTATGATGAGAGAGAAGAAAATGTGTACTGTATATGATTCTTTGTCTATTAGAGGTGAAGAAGAAACATTCATTGGGGGAGTTGTAACTGCTGGGAAAAATATAGACTTATTAGTTCCTGAGTAACAAGTCATATTTTAAGTATTTAAAGATGGAAATTTAATCACCTTTTTATTATATTTTGGACAAGTTTTAAAATAATGTTAATGAAGCTAAAAATATATATATTTTTTAAAATTTGTACTGTATTATGTAACAAATATGTATAATATTTATCTATTAAAGGTAAAGAGGTAACATTTAATGGGAGAGTCATAACTGCAGGAAAAATATTGATTTATTATTTTCAGAGTGACATTAATCATTTTAACTATTTATTATATTTAATGACCTTTTCTTTTAATGTTTTGTCTGTTTTATAAATATATTTTAGGATAAATTTTAAACTAAAAGATAAATACATTTTTTAAAAAGTAAACAAAAATTGCAACACATTTTAAAAATTTATGTCATGCATTTTTACAATTAAACATTGAACTAATTGTGAATTTAATAAAATATATATTTTCATTTGTTTCCTACAAAAATATTATATGGTTTACTTTTATCCTGAATAGACTACAGCATATTAATAAAATATTACACGTTTTTTATTTTGATTAATAAAAAAAATATGATAAATCTTATTCATTTTCACTTATTTTATATGCCTTTTTGATTTTACAACTGGTTGGTAATAGAAAAGAAGAATAGGTGACAATACAAGAATGGTACTACCGAGCTGATCATCATGATGGAGCCTCAAAGTGGAAAATTAAACCCTGTAATGCTTATTAGTCACAACCAGCCATTGAACCAATAATCTTGTGAACCTGACCTTATAAAACTAAAGTATGTTTTTAATTTATTACATCAAAATTTTTATATTTAAATTTTATTTAAACTAATCTTTAAATTCCAAAGTAATAAATTTAAGGTTGCATTTAATCTAGCAAGACTAGTTACCCATACATTTATAATATGAGTCAAATGACACATCTGCCTTACTATAAAAGCATAACTAATGCACTGGACAATAGGTAAAAATAAATAAAAAACCAAATGAAAATAAAGCATAATATAATTTTATTATGAAACTTCCAGTCAATAACACTGAACCATTCCATAAAACAATGTGTCTGATTTCATACAAGATGGCTGCCACAATTTTAAAAAAACAACCTAACAACCTCCCAATAAACGCTTGCTCTATTAAAATTGCAGCTAAACGGGTGCGATTAAATGGCTTTTATAATTTACACAGCCTTTCATATTATTTTCTACATTACAAAAACAGATGTTACTATGATGACAAACATACTTCACTTGTGTCATAAACAATGTATTTACATATTCAATGGCAGTGGTCCAAAAATTATATTCAATTATAAACATTTATTGCCTATCAGTCCGTCAATTTGTAAAAGCTTTTAAAATTTTATTTATATAGTGATTATTTTATGTTCAAACAAATCATTATTTAGTATGAGAATTGCTAAAAAAATATATTTACTTTTGTACTAATCATTATAGTCTGTATAAGGTTTTATCAAAGAGGTTCTATCAGACGAGACCATCTAGATCACTGACCTGATTATGATGATACACATCAAAAATAAGAATATATTTTTCAATTTCGAATTTGTTCTTTAAAATCTCCAATTGGTTCTTTTTATTTTGAAATTTAGACTTTCAATAGAAAGAATAAATTGGAAATTTAAATAATTGAATTCGAAATTCAAGTACATAAATTTGAACACAAAAGAATGTATTTAAACTGAGCTACAACTTCTTTCCTAAACTGAATACATAAATGGATATTAATAATAATAATTCTAATAACTGAGCGTTGTTAATATTAATAATAAATGTAAAACGTGAACACTGAACAAATAAGACAACCATCCACGACATGTTTAAAAACAAATAAATAAAAACACCAGAATATTGAATGTTTAAAAAAAATACCATTTATTCGTAGCTTTCCGCCTATTTGGACAGTTTACGTATTGGATGGCGGAGCTTAACGCCGCGCTTTGGCATTATCACCAATGGCATAAATATTATATAAGGCAAGTAAGTGTATAATTGATAAATATAAAACAACAAATTAGGCTTAATTAAAATAACGCCATCTGGTGTTTAGTAATATTAATATTATAAATTCAATTAGAACAAATACAAGTACACGGCTTAGAGAGCTAAGCGTTAAATATTAAATAGAGGCAACGATTTTACATATGAATCATATAAATGCAAAGACAGCAATGTGCATTTTTTAACGTAAACAGCAATATACAATATACATTCTCTTAGGTTCACATTACTTGAGTGGGAGTCGAACTCACGACTATTGGGTTTGCGCTCAATTAATTGGTTAAAAATGGTTATATAATGGTATAATACTGCACATGCGCTGTATCACGCTTATAGTTCAATAATAATTGTTTAAGTCACAGGACTTTTTATGAAAATTATATTATTTAATATAGATATGACTGAGATTGCTTGATTTGCTTCTATATGATTAATATACGGTAATAATAATAATAATTCATAGGCTGTATATAATTAGCTAATAACAAACAAATGAAGACCACTGCCGTCGGTGCATCCATTGAAAAATATGCGTATTAAATTTTTTTTACGTTTGACTGTAAGACTAACAATTGGAAAGAAAAAAGAATAATCATTTAAAATAAATAGTTAAGACACATTACATTGTTTAATTAAATAAAAAACATAAAACAGTTTCATTATCTACACATTTTTATACAAAAAATCCTTTTTTTTTTATTAACCATTGTTTTTCCATATATATTGTATATGGTAGATACTAGTTTTACAGTCAAACTTATGCAGTCCATACAAGTATGTGGTATGTATAGGTTCAAATTCATTTTTAGCGCATCAAATTCATAATTTTGACCTTCAAACTCATTTTTTTTTTATTTGTAATATGTTCTTTCTATTTTCAAATTCATACTTCATATTTATAAATTTCGAATTCGTTCAATCGAAAGAATCAATTTGAAAATCGAAAGAACGAATCCGAAATTTAAAAACCTTCGAATTCGAAATTCAAAAACTTGGATTTGACACGTAAAACAATGCATTTTAACTCCATCCTATACAGTAGAGTCCGTGTAATCAGTTGCTATTAAGACGGAGGTCCCGCAATCATTCCCACTCGGTGGTCGCGGGTGGTTTGGGCGTGAGGTCGTAGAGCACACGAGAAATGCCTGGCACATTCATTAGTTCTTTACGCATTCTGTCTACCACCTAGAAATAGATGATTTTGTTATTAAAATATATGTTTTAGTATTTATAGCAATAACAGGATTTGTACATAATTGTGTAATATATTTCATTTTTTTGTAATTTTATGTTTCACACTATTTCATTCTTATGTTGCCACAGCCAGTTTTTCCTTTAATTTTTGAGGCCGTCGTGGCGCAATGGCACAAACTGTGTAAACACGACGTTTGTGGGTTCGACTCCCACACTGGGAATGGATTATTATATATGAATATTTCTATTTCTTCATTCTGGAAAAATGTTAAAACACTAAATATGTATTAAAATATCCTACTAGACAATGACTGATGTTGTTATTTTAACTTCTGTCGAATAATTATTGCAATAACTGTAGAGTAAATTTACTAAAGTTCTATAAAGCAATATATAAATTAGTTTAAAAAATGTGATATCCCATACATCCTGAGGCATAGCGTCCTCGCCGGGCAACGCCGCTATCCCCGTCATGAAGTCATTAGTTATGAAGGGGCGAAGCACGAGGGAGCGCTGGCACGACGGCGCCCTGATGCCGGCGTCGCGGTCGAAGTGCACCGGGATGAGGACGACTGGCATCTGAGCTATGCGGGGGCCGCCGCCGCTCGACATTAGTATCTGAGGAATAAATAAATATATTTTATTAGCTTCATGTAACTAAATAGACAGGGGGAACCTATTGTTAAGTTCCCCATGAATAAATTTGTGCAAACCTGATATCTGATTGACTGAGATTTTATATATTTAATAAAATATAATAATGGGGCCGTCGTAGGGCAGTGGCACAGCCAAGCGACTGTAAACGCGACAGCTTATGGTTTGATTGCCACTCGTGAAAATAAAATATTTAATATTTTAATTTTTTCTCTTTGGTAACGAATTAAAGCGCGGTGTTGATTGTGATTTCCGACACACACTCAATTCCTCTAGAATTCAACGGAAAAATATAAAATGGAATTAATAGGAGCGGAGGAGTAGTTGCCTGGGTTCCCTCTGAACACCCTATGCTATGTGTGGGATACAGCGTGAAATAAAAAAATAAAGCTAGTATAATATAAATAGATAATAAATATACCTGTGTAGCAATATCGTCCGCTTGGCGTATGGTGGATATCACTTGCTGAGATAAGAAAGTGGGTGTGATGTCTGTCACTTGTTCCTTGATCAGACCACCAAATGCGTAGCACACCCTGGAATTATAATTCATTATTAAATAATATAAAAACACAACTTCCTCTATCCTCTACATTAACTGAAATCAAAATATTTGGCCTACATCGTGTCTAATTGTAGATGTGGATGGGATAACGAAATATTTATATTTTCAATACCCCACTACGGTAACGAGGCAAGCGCTCAAAATTTCGGCGAAAATGAGGAACGGAAGTGTCTTAATATTGGTTTCCAAGTTTTCTTAAGCCTACCTTGCTATGTGCGAAATAACGCGTGAAGCTAGAGAAAAAAAGTGGTAAATTATGACACAAAATACCTGTTCACATTGTGGCAAACCCGTGGTATGATCTTGGCGAGGTAGTGCATGTCCTGCCA
Source organism: Heliconius hewitsoni (assembly GCA_018230445.1). Lineage (NCBI taxonomy): Eukaryota > Metazoa > Arthropoda > Insecta > Lepidoptera > Nymphalidae > Heliconius > Heliconius hewitsoni. The sequence continues at coordinate 17,457 of DWAN01000283.1, read as the reverse complement.
GTCGGGCGGGTAGCGCTCCGTCGACAGCGCCACCGCGTAACTGTACGAGCGACCGTCGCCTGCGGGTCAAGTATGTTGGAAATTGTTATTTTTTAAAGTTATTTTAGGATTGGAATAAAATAGTTTCAAAATTACTACTATAAATAAATAATGTATAGGTTTACAAACTACCTATAATCAACAATCTTGCATAGGGACTGTAGGAGGGCAGGTATAGGCACGGAGGAGAATATGCGCTTCAAATGCAATAAATACAAAGAGGTGATTGTGACGCGACGTTTGTGAGTTGGATAACCATACGGAAGAATGATTTATTAATTATTAATATTTCATTCACTTTCCACATCACTCTGGCATCAAGGCACGGCGTTGAGCTCTGCCATTCAACACGCAATGCCTCGAAAAATACAACAGAAAGTGGGGAATGTGGGAGTGATTTTAACTCTTGGTTGCCTCTGCTTACCCTGCTATGTGCGGGATATAGCGTGATTAAAACAAAAATAACTTGGCACTGCACCAATAAACACAATCCAATAGTTACTATATTATCATTCAATCATTATGCATAACACAACAATTATTCAATAATTATAAATTACTTCACAAAAAAAAATACAATTCTTGCAAATGGACATTAGAATTTTGTATATGTACATTTTTAGTATCATCATCATCCTTCAAATGTCACAATTGGCATGCAGTTCTATGCTCACTGCCAACATCATCACATACTACATCACACACTAACCGTTAATCGGGTCATGCAAAGAGAACAGCGTCCGAATTACGGCTAGTGTTGTAAGTTAGAGTAAGAGCCTTAAGCGTGAGAGAAAAGGAAGCCAGACAGACTGACACCGTTACGCGTTACGTAACGAAACGGTTCACCCTCCCATAAGAATTTATCAGTTCAAAAACTTGGCAACACCGCAATAACTACACTACAATAGACCATCAACCCACCCTGCACGCCCACACTCCGGACGGGCAGCAGCGTGGCGGCCACGGGCGAGGCGGAGGAGATACGCTTGAGGTCGGCCTGCTCCTGCGGCGTGGTCGCGTTGGACACGCGGCCGAGCAGCGCGTGGGACTTGACACACATCGACGCGTATTCCACCATTATTTTAACTATAACCTGGAAAAATTTTTTAAAAGTGTGTAGGGGATTATATCTCTGACTGAAAAATTGTTTTAAGTAGTATCTGTAATGTTATTTTCATTTATGGCAAACATCTTTAATACAAAACAATAGCTAACTTAAAAAAAATTTTTATAATTGCATCTTCTGTATATAAAATCAATGGAACTTTAGTTGACATTGTTGTATAAATTAAGCCCAAGTAGCCAAATTTACCTGGGTCTCAGCAAAGTCCCGGTCCGCGTAGGGCTCCTCCTGGCAAAGCACGCGCACCGCCAGCCCCGGACCCGGGAACGGGTGGCGCTCCACCAACGCCGCGGGAAGTCCTAGCTCTGTGCCTAGAGCTCGCACCTAATGCACAAATTATATAATAGTAAGTTATTTGTTTTTTAAGTTCAAGTTCTAGGAGTAGGCAGAGAAAACTTGACAACCTAGAATTAGGACACTCCCTTCCGTTACCAGGTTAAGGAAATAAAATTATTGGACATTTATACTGTAAATGCGACAGGTATTATGGGCTCTATTCACACTCGAGGAAATTAAATACTATTGTAATTATTACACAAATATGAAATCTGACTCAGAAATGAAAAATAAATTTCCAAATGAGAATGTTCTCAATAATAATTTATGCCTTAACTGGTCACAATACTAGAAAAGTTTCTAAGAGGTGTGTTCGAGGTTCACTACATTATAATTCCATTAAGTGGGAATTCAAACCACAACCATCATTAATGTTTAAGTTAAATAGTCCTAAAAGCAAAATAACTAAAAAACAATCATAACAAACCTCATCCTTATGAAAATCCTTCAGCGGCTCCACAACGCGGCCGCGTTGTCGCAGCGCGCGCACGAGCTCTGTGTCGTTGTGATGTGTTTTGATGGCGGCCGCGGCGCCCGAGGCCAGCGACGACGCGGACTCGATGAGGTCCGGTCTGAGCGTGCCCTGCCCGAGGAGCACCTGTTCTTCCCTGGAGAGTAATGAATTTAGTTTATAGTAAAATTAAAATTTAGGGGGGAAAGGAGTGACTCGACACAACAATTTGTTTTCTCTACCTACTCTAAAGAAAGAGCAAGTTCTTTGCCGATTGAGTCAGTTCTAACTATCGAGGTGGTGGTAACTCACTGTAGGTGCAGCACGTCGCGCACGGCGTGCTCGGCCACGCGCACGAACACGTCGCCGATGATGCGGCGCTTGTCCTCGGGCGCGGCCGCCTGGCACAGCAGCGGCGTGTGGCGCGCGCGCCCGCCCGCCTCGCGCACCGTCGTGCTGCCCTGCCGGAACTGCGGATGCGGGATAACGATGTTACTGTGGCGTTTAACAACGTCATAGAACAAGAAATTATTATTTTATGTTTGTTTGTTTGTCTGTTCGTTTGCCAAAATTAACCCGAATTAAACTACCGAAACCGATCTAATGAAAGTAATGATCTAAGCCTGAATGAGTGTAAGACAAAGGTTATTATGGTATTTGAAAAAAATGAAAAAAGGACTGAATGCAAGATCAATAAATGGTAAGAAATTAGATGAAGTAAATGAAGAGATATATCTGGGAAGTATATTCAGTAGAGATGGAAGATACAAGATGGATGTAGAAAGGCATATTGCTGTCGGTAACAGGGTTATTACATATACGCCTAACGCTCCTTCCTTCATACAATCCCTAAGGTTCTGCAAGCATACTTCAATATTTCCATTTCTCAATTCACTGCTGTCTGGCTTTTTGGAAACTCTTTCTTGCTATTCCCCACTAATCAGTAGATCTTGAAGCTTCCAGCTGCTTATGCGACAATTTGACTCCAAACTTGGACACCTCGTGTAGCTGCACCAACCTGCGAACAGACCTTTTAGTCTAGCAACAACTAGATATTGGTCTGTTCCCAGTTCAGAACCCTTAAACACTCACGTGTCCATAACTTGGCTTTGAATACGCTAATTCACTAGGAATAAATCAATCATATTTTTCCCTTCCGTCCACTCTCATGTAAACATGTGAATTTGTTTATAATCATACATCGTGTTTGCCACAAACAAATTCCATTTCCTTGTAAATTTTCAATATAAGCTTTCCAGCCTCATTTATTCAGACCAGACCAAATGCACTCCCTCGTAACCGCAGTTTCGACCGATACGTTTACACAACCACATAATATTCATTTTTTATTCCCTCTAACGCTACCTAGAACATCCCTGACACTCTCCCAAAACTCTTTGCCTAACGGAGCTGAGGATACTGGCGCATACACCGCTAACAAAAATACTCTTGTTAACACCAACTTGAAGCGGACCCAAAGCAGTCTCGGGTTGATCGCCTTGTATTCAACCACTGCACTAACCAACCCTAGAGAGGACAATAATACACCTACACCTTGACATACCCGCCCGCTCTCTGGTACGCCGGCTCCGAAAGCAACCCGACCGCCCGGTAAATCAGTCGTGTCATTGCCCTTTCGCTTAATCTCAGTCACACGAATAACATCCAAATCTCTGCCATCCACCACATCTAATAATTCATTCAACTTTTCGTCCATCTCTCCTCTTACATTCCACATAGGTATTTAGCTCCGTCTTCCACCTCCCGCCGTCCCGAACACGGCGTGCCGGGTGGCGGTCTCCACAACCCAGCGGGCACGCACTGGTGCGCGTCGCCTTGGGGGGGACATTGCAGCCTTATAACATATGGTCCATAATCATTCAACGTGAAAAAGGAAATGTATTTTGATTTAAGAATTAAACTCCACATTGACAGACGATACAAATAAAAAATTATTAAGAAAATAATAAAATTTATAACAAACCTGATGTGCCGCATTGATAACGTGCAAACGCACTCCTAGTTCCCTTAAACATCTCTCCACTTTTGCACTCTCGTTCTTACGCATGAAACCTGGAAACATTATATTATTATAGAAACATCTGTTTCTAATTTATTTTAGTTAAACAGTTAAATATTTATTTCTACATATATATACATTATATAAAGTGAATGTTAATATCTTTTTTCTTAACAACATTACTAATCCTTCAAGGGCAAGTTGTATTCCTAATTTGGTTTCAAATCCCGTTTAAGCAACTTTTATCGTATAAATTTTAATAAAATATGTACCATTATCTATATGTAGAGCGATAACTTGATCCTCACGAAGGGCGGTTCTTAACAACGCCGCGCACACTGTCGAGTCCACGCCTCCACTTACTAGTACCTAAAAAAATATTCATTTTAAAATAAAAGAAATATAAAATAAAAAAGAAATTTAAATACGGACTGCATTCTTAAAGAAAACATATATGGCCTCCTAAAGCGATCCAGTCTGCGTTTGTCCTTTTTCAATTAGTATTGAGAGTACAAATTACATAGAAAAATATTATAACACACTTTAATAAATGTACAGGTAAAGGTTTTGGGCTCAATCTTAACCTGTTTAATTTTTTGGCACAAAAGTGTGACGGTTGGGGGGGGGGGAGTTCGATTCCAAATCAAGGAAATAAAACATTTAATATTTTAATTTTCATTGCTCTGAATGCGGACAGGGTAAACTATAACCATAACAAATACTAACTAAAACTTTGTTGTCGCCCACAGCGTCCCGTATGTACTGCACGCAGGCGTCGCGGCGCGAGCGCAGCGTGAACGTGCGCGACATGCCCGCTATGTCGAACAGGAAGTTTGACAGCATCTGCTTGCCTTTGGGCGTGAGATCCACCTGGAAGGACAAATTATATGGAGTATTATTATTATTAGAGGCTAGTCGTGAGCAGAAAGTGTGAGCGGAGTGTTCTAACACTAAGTTATTACTCCCTACCCTGCTGTTTGATACAACGTGAACTTGTTTCAATTTTATTTTGACTGTACTTTTAAACATTGAGCACTTGGAAAGAATATAATTATATTCTCTCAGTATTTTATTCTTAAAGGAATAAAACATCCTAAAATCATCTACAAGTAACTAACGGGCGGCCACGATTCGTCGTCGTCAACCGTACCTTATCTCTAAAAAAATCATTCCTTCAGAAGGCTTGCGTTCGGACACATATCCAAAATATAAAGGTCCCTTTAGAGCAGGGATTCTTAACCTTACCACCACCACCACCAGCACTATGCATGTAGGTATAATAATAATTAACTGTGATAATTAAACAGGAATTTCGCCTCACCATCCCCAGTCATTAACATTAAAATCGTTCGCGGAAAATATTTAGGCTTCTGCGGACCACTGGTTGGGAACCAGTGTTGTAGAGAGTACAAAATTATTCCAATGTCACGGATCAGCTAGAATCCATCTTTTAATAACTACCTAATCTCACCAACGAGTCACCACCAACCACTCAATTAATTAAACACAATTTGATCATAAAAAAAATTACTTACCTCAGGATGAAACTGAACACCATACAGCCTCATCTGTTCGTTATAAATAGCGGCCACCAGGTGGTTCGAGGATTGAGCCCCCACTCGGAACTTATCGCCCACTTTCTGTACACTATCACCGTGGGTAAGCAGAACTGGCTGGAGTTTTTCGAGACGGCTGGAAATTAATTAAACAATATGTAAAAATTGTAATAGCCACCAGCCAGCCAGCCAATAAAAATTACGAAAATGTAAATACATTTTTTTTTAATACGACCTTATACGATTTACATTTTAATTAAAATATCTACAGTATTAATTTTAAGGTTTGTGGTTATTCCACATTTATAGAAGAAAAATATTAATTATCATTATTATTATTAACACTTTAAATTCAATTCATGAATAGACCGAAAAAACTAAACTTTTATTTAAATATATTCTCTCATTGAGATATCTATATGTCAACCGAATCTTAAAAGTACCAACTGGTAAACCCATTCATTGAGAAATATATATATTTTTAACTTTCTTCTCTTGTTCTTTTGTAGCAGAATATTCAGTAATTCTATATTTGTTGTATATAATAAATACAACAAATTATTATTGTATTCTTTATTACTGTTAAAATGATCCGAAAAGAATAATTATTATATTAAAATTAAACAAATCGCCCACATTATAAAATAATTATATGAAGTTAATAGGATTTTTAATGGTGTTACTCCGAACAAGTGAACTGCCAATATAATTACTTACTTGAATAAAGGGCATGTGGTTTCTACTTCCACTTCGTACTGTCCATCTTCCCGAGCTTCTTTCCGTAGCACCGAACCACCGAACTCTTTGTTTAACATTTGCATTCCATAGCATATACCTGGAGAAAAATAACTAAAAATATTATATATTTAATTAACTACATACCAAATACTCACAAAATAAATACTCTATATTTAACTGGGCTTTTTAGCAACAAGCCAAGTGCATATATCTATTTCATAGTATAAAAATCGGTACAAACAAAAGTACACAAACATAAAAATATAATTACTCTATACGTAAAATAATTATGAAGTCATTTTTTTGCTTCAATCTCTTATTTATTTATAGGTGAATTATTCAATATAAACTTGACTCTCATTTCAAATATATGTTTTTAATCAATCAGATCAATGCAATAAATAAACTAATAATACATAATATATTAAAAAAATATATACAAATAAAAGTTATTAAACGTTATAGTCGAATGCAAAATGAACGCTACATGCAATGGCTATTTAAACGCATTTTTTCATATAATAGTAACACGATCTAAAGGATTTTGTATCGACGACATATAAACCAATGGCGCTCTAATAGGTCGCTCGTGATCTCTCACAAAAGGCACTGTTACAATACGTATTACGATATACAAGTGTTTTTCATTTTCATATTGACTATTAAAAATTGAGGCCAGTTGTGGCGCAACGTTTACAGTCACAAGCGAGTGTCTGTAAGCGTTGTGTGTTCGATTCCCACTCGAGGAAATTCATATTTCCATTTTGGATTGAGTTCTGAGGTTCCATATATAGCGTGAAACTAAAAATAAACCGTATATTAAAAAACTTACCTAAAACCGGCAAACCAATCTTGAATATATCAGCATCGTATCTCGGCGCGTCCTCCGCGTACACTGAGTTGGGACCGCCCGATATGATGATGGCGCGGTAGCCGGCCTCCTTCAGGTGGTACGCCGGCGTGTCCAACGGCAGGATGTCTGACTCTACACATAGTTCACGCACTCTTCTGTCTATCACCTGTTCGTGTGTGTGGGTATTTGGGTAAAAGAAAATATAATAGATAATTAAAAAATCAACTAAACAGCGTAAACGCGAGGGTTATGGGTTCGATTCCCACTCAATGGAATGTTATTATTATTAATATTTCCATTACTAAACTTGGGTAAGGACCGTAACCGTACGAAGTACTAAGCTAAAAAAAAACTAGAAAAGAGTCATCATTTTCAAACGGCGTAATATACATCAAAATCGTTTCATTTGTTTACGAGCTACAATGCCACAGACAAACTAGGGAAGCATTTTTGAGGACGCAAATTAAACGCAAATTAAAGATATCATTTAGTTTTTTTGGTCTCTCTTAAAAATTTAAACGATTTCTGGTTCATCTCATACCTTTTTAAATAATATAAATTAGTATTATATACAAATATTTTTTTATTTTTAGAAAACATATTATAAAGGTGTTTGAACTTAATTGTAATTAAATTGCGAATAGATAACTTACTTAAAGAACATGATTTTATTTGCAAAAAAAAAAACAAAAAAACCTAGCCGAGGTTAAAATTGGCAAATTTTTTGTCATTTTAATTCTTACCATATCACTAATATATGCAATATTGTTTATATGACATTTTTTTATGTACTTTTGGTATAAAGAAAGAAAATTTGAGAGATTCTAAATTAAATTTAAGACATTCTGTTTTCCACATTGCTTTTTTTTAGTGTCAACGTTATATCCCGCACATAGCAGCAGAAGGAACCTGAGAACCTAGTGTTTGCCATTAAAACACATCCGTTTCTAGAGACATCGCGTATTGTGTGGTAGAACTCAACGCCGCGCGTTGCATTGTCATCAAAAAAGCAAAGAAATTAAATATTTTCATCGCAACGGAAATCGAACCCAAATCAGTCGCATTTACAATGGAATGCTTCTACACCTACGCCCAACTGACCTCATTTGTTATTTAAATATTTAAAATAATAAATAATATATTTAAATATTTAACTTTTAAATATACAGCCATTACAAGTAACATACATAATATTATTAAGGATACGATCGCACCGGCCGTGCGAGCTAAGCCTGTTACGTCGCGTTAATAATTATGCAATAATAGTTCAACTATTTTTATGAACTAAAGATTTACAAGAAAAACAATTGTTGATAAACTATGATATGCGTAAAAAAAATATCTGACCGATAACGTGAATAAGTACAAATAAAATTTACCTAAATTTTTAAAGATAGAAACGTACAATAACGTCGTTTAGCTTCTTTTTTTTAAATAGAAGAACTATTTAAGTTTTTTTTATAACAAATGTTGCCAGCTTATTAAAATTAATACAACTTCTTAAAAAAGAAAAAGTAATAGAAAATTATAATTTTAAAGATTATTCTATTTAAATTATTATAAAATATTAATCAATTTTAAGTATTTTATTTCTTATTCACCGACACTACTATAACTGTGCTACATTGTGCCGTAATAACGTTCGACAAATAGGTCTTCTAGACAAGTCCAGCTTAAGCCTAGCGTTCACGTTGCTTCGTAATGACCATGGCAAACCTTTACCTTACTATAACGTAACACTAAATTAGTATATCTTTTGTAAATATTTTTAATAAGTAATCACTAACAGAATATTATTGGAAATTATTTATAAGAGATAAATAATACAATAATGAACGCAAAGTAACAGGGATACCGTTAAATTCACACTTTAGAGATGATTTTTAATTAAAATAAAAATCGTATACCTCGACGTATATCGATGTTTTCTTAAATGAAAAACAGTCTGTATACTAAAATTGAAGCTAGCAGAAAATGCAAATGCACTATAAAAAATACTTTTTTTTACATTTCCTGTTTATACCATATAGTAGGGTAGGCAAAGAGAACCTAGAGTTATGACAATTCATAATTCCCCTTCGTTACTGTCGCTTTTTCCCCAAATTACAGACATTGGCAGTTGGGTGGCGGAATTAAGCGACGTACTACGTTTTGTCAAAGCTTCTTTCCACTGCATTGTCTTCAAAATACAATAATTAAGGTGCCAAAAAAAAATCCATTTCCATTTTCGTTGCGTTTAATCGTATTGATTTTAAAATTATCTAATGTATAACAAAGTACAAGACCGAGACCCTGTTTCGTTTATTTACTTGACATATATATAAAATAATAAAAAGGAAAGATCTACCATAGATTAGTAGGATCTCATCAGACAGAACATTTTCTATTAATTTTTATTTAAAAAATCTTATTAGAGTTTAATAATGTGAACTACTTCTTTTAATTGGTTAATAGGCTAAAACTTAAAAGAAACTGTTTTTATTTAAACTTGCTAATAATTTTAAGTAGGTACTTCATCACAAAAGTAAAATATTTTTTTTTTTAGATAATTATACTCCATTATGTTTTTTCATATAAATCAAACACAATATGCCAAATAATAGATATTTTATATAACAAAAATTACAAACACCAAGTCAATTTAATAGTCACAACACCCTAACCAATCATCGTACTAGCAGGTGACGGCACACTGCAAACATTTGTGTTTGCTTAAAGATATTAGATTTGGGCGTTTCGGTGAATCAACAATAGTGGAGGTCAGTGTGATAGTTTTAAATGCAAATATATATCATACAATAATATTGGTGTAGTTAGAAAATTAACATGTATACACACCCTCTTGGGTAAAACAGTAACAGTAGACTAGACTTGCCAATGATAGTTGCCAATCCAAAACATTTTAAAACTTAAAAATAATAATATAACCTAGAATAGTTAAGCAAAACACAGCAGTTGCCTTGACAACCTAACATGTCATATCTCTGAAAACCATTGGAAAATTGAGGATGGAATATTTTACTACTATAATCTTTCTTCCACATCTATTATATATATGAGAAAAGGTCTGAAAATTGTATTTTTACTTTGTTATACTTTTTCTAAAATATATGTAAAAAATGTACCTTTCCATATTGTGAACCTGCATCCAAAATGGCAACTTTGTCCCTCCCGTTCGCTGTGCCATTGGCACCGCGATACTGTCCCTCTGTACTGGCTGTGTGCATCTCGCCTACTCGCCAGCAGCACTAGAGAAAATATGATGAAAAATATTAAAATATAATTTATTGTACACAAAAGATAAAAAGACAGAAATTTGAGTTATTGGTGGAATTCAGAAAGAAATTTGAGTTATTGGCGGAAACAGAAAGAAATTTGAGTTATTGGTGGAATTCATTTCTAATATATATAGCAATAGCTATTTAATTACAATAATAAACTGAAAATGTATAACCATTAAATTATAACTAAGAAAGAAAAATAAGTATATAAAAAAAATGTAAACAAAGAAAATGTTAACCCTTTAGTGGTAGAGCCAAACCACAACTTTAAGATACATATAACTTAATTTGAACAAAATTGTGGTTTTGTGCTTTTCAACTCTAAGCATGTAAATTTAAATAATTTAAACATTATACACAAAATAACCAATAATTTTTTTCCTAAAAAATGTCTACTTACTCAAAATACTCTATATAATTACTGTTAATATTTGTTTAAATATTTTGATTTATATTTTTAATCAAGTTTAATGAATATGAATAACAAAGAATTTACTTGTGTTGTTGAAACTTTTGTTTAACTATTTTAAACACACACAACTATCAACACAGATTGAAAGAATACTTTCAAATGCAACACAAATCTATTATAATCACACAACTGAGTAAATAACCAAACCATTTATAGAAAAAAAAATACACACTAGCTCAATTTTCATATCCATTCTACCTTATTCCATAAATTCTTAAGTTTAATCATTACAACACAATATCACAGAACAAAACACTGTACAAAATGTCATTTTCACAAATAAAAAATTTCAAAGTCATACAAAAACAATGGAAACGGTCATATTATTTAAATAATGACAATAATAAAAGGAAGAGTAAAAATTTATATGAATAGATGCAAGAATAAAGTCTGAACGCATTTGAGTTGTGAGTGTGAATGGTTATTTATAGAAAGCTACCCACATGATGCTTACACGCTAATCTATATACATTATACACACTAATACACGACAGTGGAGAAAGATTTTACTACTTCACATTTTCAATGTATTTCTATATACAAAGAGATCAATATATGTTACACTTTGCATGCAATTTTACTTATATATAATATGCAGCATATTTTAAATTTTGAGACTTATTATTACTGCTACATTGTTAAAATTTGCTACCAATAATTACATTATTATATGTATAATTGAAATTAAAAATTATTTTAAAGTACAATTACATTAGGAGCAAGTAAAGTTATTACAATAGAATAATATTTTAGAAATTAATGGCTGAACTAATTTATCCAATACAAGTAAGACTTACTTAGTCAAATCTTACATTTGTAACATTTTATGAGAACTAGGAACTGTGAATTAATATATTCTAGGTTTCCATAGTAATGTTAATATTAAATTGGCTATAAAATAATGATATATTAGTTTCTAGTATTACTTTTACATTGAATTATTTTGATTTACCATATACAATTCTTTCTTCTCACAGCACTATACAAATAAGAATAATCATATTAAATTTACTCTGATAGTGGTTATAAGAAATATATTTATTATTTTTTGCTTGAGTTATAAAATACAAATAATTTTGAAATATATTTAGCTCTGTGAAACAAATGAAGATGTATTAAGAAGATATTAATGGAATATGATCATGTAGTATGAAATAAATAATTCATATAACATATAAAGGTAAATATGATTTGAATTCTTTTACCTAATTATAATGTCAAATATAACATCAGGTCACTCTCAAGTTTTGATAGGAACTGAGGGCACAACACTTATCATATGAATAATAATAAAGGTTATGATAATAACTTTATCATCACATTATGATGAAACTTCAAAACATTTATAAGATACTCTAAATTGCGTAATATCAAAATAAGTATCTAAAATCTTGGAATATTTATAGGTTAAAAGTCATATAAAAATAATTTTCACTATTACAATGAATATGGAAACACCAACCTTTCTAAACATACAAAACATAGTATGTATGTATCTCTCGAACTGGTCATTTGAGATGTTTTTAAAAGACTAAGATGAAAGATAATATGCATGATAACAATGCGATAATCTAAAGCGTTTTTAGAAACAAGACTGTAGTGTACACACCGGGCAACTATCGACATCGTGTTGTTGTTTTGACAAAAAACTAAACCTACTCATGTGACGCTTACGCGACGTAATTACTGGCCAAGAATTTTAATAGTTTCTAATTTGTGTGAAAACTAGATATACTCCAAATGTAAAACGCATCTAAAACCGGGATTTGACATTACTTACATTCTGGGTCACGATGAGAGACACATTTTGAAAAGGACATTAGGACGAACACATTCTCATACTAATATGTTATTATTCTAGTAATTCGCTATCTTACCTGTAAATGATAATCTGAGGTATTAGAAGAAAATATTCATGAAAAACGTGAATAAATGTGATTCTCCATTCAGCACTACGAATACAAAATTTTAGTACTGACAGAAGTCTCCAGGTGGCGTCAATTATTCTTAACTTGTCAGTTATTTTATATTAATGTTTGATGTCTAAAAATAGAAGACATTAATATATAATTAAATATTGAAATTATTTTTGTGATCAAAATAAAAATATAATTTAAAATAACCAAACTAAAATGATCTTTACTGAAATATATAAAAACAACAATAATATCTTTTACTATAAAGCTTGAATGCATCCTTTTATAGTTTTGCTCGTCATTGTGCAGTTACCTTACACGCATTGTCTATATGTCGTGTAATAAAATGTAACAAATTATACAAAAAATATTTTTATAATTGAAGCAATAAAACATAATTTAAATTACTTTAATATTATATTATTTTAATACATACAATAAATAACTTTTTATACTCATGTATGTAATTTATTAATAAAAAATACATTCCGAATTACGCCTGTATTTTTTACTACAACGATATTTTGACATAAGTGAATAGACAAATTGAGTGGCTGCCACTAGCATAAAAACCAAAAAAGTTAATATAAATTGTGTAGTTTGGTATATTACGATCGTTGTTTGATAAATTAGACTGCTTTTAGATATAAAAATGCCTGACCATTTAGGAGATGATATGCGAAAAGTTAAAGATGATAAAGAAGAACCGGAAAAGGAGATCAAATGTAAGGAAATAATCTGAGCAACATATACCGTAGCATAACCATTATTTTAAGTTTACCATTAATGTATGTGTTATTTGATATAATTACAGCACTTGACGAAGGAGACATAGCGCTATTGAAGTCATATGTAAGTAAGAAGTTCAAACGATTTTAGTTATTCTTTGTTCCTTATAATGACTGGCAATTTTTGACCTCCTTTTAAAAATGTTTTTGTTTTTATAGGGTCAAGGACAATATACAAAAATAATTAAAGAAGTTGAGGATGGTATACAGACAGTTATGAAGAGAGTCAATGAACTAACTGGTATCAAAGAATCAGATACGGGATTGGCACCTCCAGCATTGTGGGACTTGGCTGCTGACAAACAAACGCTTCAAAATGAACAACCTTTACAGGTTACTGTTATATTTGAATTTGAAATTCATTTGGTGCAGCATGCTGCCCCACATCTATCTAACTGTAAACACAATTGTTGTGTTCAATCCAAACAAATAATTATATTTAATTTATTTATATTTTACTGCTGTGTAAACAAAATGATAACTTCAGTTCTGCTTCTCAATAAGGAATATCTCACAAATTTGCTAATATGTGGGATATGGAGTCTTTTAAATCTAAGTTCCCGTTGCCTACTCTGCTATGCTAGTAAAAAAATCTACTTGGTCATTGAATATGTTGGTCTACTCAGAAATTAAGCAGATAGAAACTTATTTCTCTGGATATTTTCGTCTTATCTGTATTAAATATTTAAAAAATGCTTTTATATTTCCCAGGTTGCTAGGTGTACAAAAATCATCAATGCCGATTCAAATGATCCCAAGTACATAATAAATGTGAAACAATTTGCTAAGTTTGTTGTTGACTTAGCAGATTCGGTAGCACCAACAGATATTGAAGAAGGAATGAGAGTTGGGTAAGTAAAATTTTTTAAATATTATTTAATTAAAAGACTTATGGACAGTTTTTCTATTGTTACCTTCTGTATTTAAAGGATAAGACAAAAACTACTCTTATTGAAGAGTAATTTATTGTTAACATTCTTCTTCATCACCAAAGCTTAATATGGCTTGAAGATTCATATACGTAATCAAATACAATCTAATAAAATACTGTTAAATTACATTACATTAGTCAATTCAACCCATTATTTACAGTCAGAGCTATTTCCATAACACATATACACAACAAAGACATTAAACATTTGGAAACTTCTTCCATGCAAAGCCAAAGGAATGAGCTAGTTGTGTATGATATATTTTATAAGTTGCTAATCATACTATTGTACATGTGTTTTAAGGATGGTACTCAGTTTATTTGTTAAAGAATTTGCAAGTAGCTGGCACGCCACTCCAAGATCAATAGTGCAAGTTCAATTACTTTCACTTAATAATAATTAGTATTTATTATTGAGTTATTAAATTGAACAACATTTTAGATCTTTCTGATTTATTCCACATGTTATATATTTGAAAAACAATATTTATAATCTTAAAAAGTTTACTTTAATTAAAATAATTGATGCCAGTTGTGGTGCAGATGCACAAGTGTGTGACTGGTGAACATAACAGGTTGTGGGCTCAATTCCCACTCAAGGCACAGCATAACATTGAGTTCCGCTGCTCAACACCCGTAGCTCCAGAATATGGCAGTAAGTGAGTCTCGCAAGTGTCTTATTCGGAACAATGTTTCGTAACTAGGTTCCCTCTGCCTGACCTAGCAAGTACAGGACACATCATGAAGCTAAAAAAGAATAAGTTTATACAGTATACACTGTTCAGTTATTACAACATATTTTTAGCATCATTAAATGAGCTATATGTTCTTCGATAGACTTAGTATTTAGGCTAATATTCTTGGAAAGTATTTAAAAAGGCCTCATTTCAAATGATGCTATGTGGAATTTTTTTTGCATTCAATTTTTATATACAACACTTTATTATTTAACCTGTTTGTAACTTAATTTAATCCATACATTTATTTGGTTCACAGAGTTGATCGTAACAAATATCAAATACACATCCCATTACCACCTAAAATAGATCCCACTGTCACCATGATGCAAGTTGAGGAGAAACCGGATGTGACGTACAGTGATGTGGGAGGCTGCAAGGAACAGATTGAGAAGCTGAGAGAAGTTGTTGAGACACCTTTGTTACATGTGAGTTTAGTATTTGATAGGACTTAAACAATATAATTTTTTAGGTAATAATCATGTTAAACTATAGTAGCCATTGTGTCATAGTGGGTTTGATTACCATTCAGAGGATTGATTTATTTTTATCTTCATGTGATATTAGTTTCATAAGACACAACTTCCTAAATTTTTTGGCAAATTATAAATGATAGTGTTTTAGTTAGTATTTTTTTAACTAACTACAAGTTATTTTAAGTATTTAATAATTTAGGTATGATGCATAGTAATTTATATATCATTACTGTAGAATAAATTTGTAACATATTTTTTTTGTTATAGTGTTTTTATTAGTTACTCCTATATTCTGTGAACATTAAATGTATAATGTTCATATATTATTTTGTTCCACAGCCTGAAAAATTCGTGAAATTAGGTATTGAACCTCCCAAAGGTGTTCTACTATTTGGCCCTCCTGGTACAGGCAAGACTCTATGTGCAAGAGCTGTCGCTAACCGCACTGATGCTTGCTTTATTAGAGTTATTGGTAAGATATAACATGTGAATAAAATTTATTTTTAATTATATGTATATTAATGGATATAAAAACAACTATAAAATTTAAAATTTTCAAATTGTATTATATGGGAAATTACTTAAAAATTTGTACTAATATTTAAGAATAAGGTCCTGTATGACTGGGAAGTAACTGTTAAACCTTTTAGAATAAGAAAAATATATTTATGTAGTATGTAATTTTTTTTATATTTGAAAAGAGCTTAACACCATTTTTTTGTTACAAAGATAATTCAATTTTTTTTATTACAAATCAAAAAAAAAATAATATATTTTGGTAACAACAAACATTGCCTTAATTAGGCGGATAGTGGGGAATGGAAGTCTATTAATGGGGATGTCGTGTCTTAACACTAGGTTCCCTCTGCCTACCCTTGCTATGTACGAGATATATCGTAAAGAAAAAAAAAGTATTTTGCAATAAAAAAAACTACTTTTGGAGAGTAAAGAAAGAGCACCAACAGTAAGCTTAGATGGTACTTTGATACAACTCTCCTATAGCAACATTATCACACTGAACAACATTGCTTGTAATATGAGCTTGAAAGCAGTGCTACACAGTGTGGAACAGAATTTTTTTGTTTATTTTGTAAATATCATGGCAGAAACTCGAATAACTATATTATACCCACAAAAAATATATTTAAACATGTTTTAATTCTATCCAATTTTCTTAAACTCTTACTTTTCAACTGATAGTTTGGGTAATTCAGGTTTCTTGTTTTTTTCAATATGTGGCTCACACTGGCAGCGAGCTAATGAAAAATATAATTTATTTATATTATTTTTGTTATTATATATGAATTCTATTTCTTTATTAATGTATTTTCAGTCATGAAATGTTGTTTTCTTTGTAGGTTCGGAGTTGGTTCAAAAGTACGTAGGAGAAGGTGCTCGTATGGTCCGTGAGTTATTCGAAATGGCGCGAAGCAAGAAGGCGTGTCTTATATTCTTTGATGAAATAGACGCTATCGGCGGTGCCAGGTAATATTTTTGTTAAAATGAAAAAATGTTTAAAAAATATATTATAATTATTTTTTTTTCATATTAATTATTATGTGTAACAAATGTAGTAATAAACTTATTAACAATACATGGATTAATTGACTATTTTTTTTTCTATGATATTTTTTTAAAATCTTAACGTTGTAACCCGAACATAGCATGATAGGAAGGGAATCTGAGAAACTACTATATATATATATATATATATATATATATATATATATATATATATAT
>DWAN01000282.1:0-26132 GCA_018230445.1 Heliconius hewitsoni | reverse complement strand
ATATATATATATATATATATATATATATATATATATATATATAAAATAGAATTAAATCAGCTTCACGCTGTATCCCGCACCTGTAACCTAATGTTAAGGCTCTCCGTTCCCCACTTTCCGCCGAGTTCTGTTAAATGGTGAAACTCGACGCCATGGTTTCGACACCAGAGCGAAGAACTGAATATATAAATGTAATTAAATATTTCACTTGCTCGAGTGGGGATCGAATCCACACCCAGTCGATGTTACAGTCACACTTTGTGCCCCTGCGCCACGACTGGCCTAAATGGCATTATAAGAATTAATACGGGTATAGTATGTATATATATATAGCAGTTCAATAAAGCAAACATTAGTCAACAGGTACTTGAAATATATAAAACATATTTTATCTATGACACATATCACAGATAATATTAGAAAGAGCCAGATAAAAGAACTAAATAAAGGTGTGAAAAAGAATAATATACAATATATCGATGGTAAATAGTGCTTAACTTAGTTTATTTTTTCATATTATTATTATTTTTTCTTTTTATTTACCTCTTGTAGTCTAATGAGGCCGTCGTGGCGCAGTGGCGCAGTGGCAAGCATGTGACTGTAAGCAAACGCAACTCGATTTCTACTCGGGGACATGAACTACGATTTTTTTTTATATTTTCATTTCTTCGCTCTGGTAACAAAGTAAAGCGAGTCTTAACACTGGGCTTAACATATTTTTTCTTATAAACAGTCGGTAATCACGTTACGTTACGTTAGCTGAAAAAAAAATGTAACGTGATTACCGACTGTTTATAAGAAAAAATATGTTCACGTCTAATTTTAGACATAGTACAACCACATTTTATGATAATAAAAAATAAACTTTATAGTCTTGCAATAAGGTTTTAATTTGGTTGGAAAATTCGGCCATGTTATTAATTTATACAGTTTTCCAGATAAGATAGGGCCCTCTAGGTTATTTAATGAAATCGAATGTTTCAGAAGTAATCTCACTCGGACATTGAAAGTAGTTTTTAGTTAGTGATATATAGTTCTATAAGTTTACAGCATTCTTATCGATAAGACTAACGTCGTAAGTATTTATATATGTTTGTAGGTATTTGTACGTATTTTATGTGATCGTAAATGTATGGTATTTTAGCGAATATTGAAATTGTTATTGAAAAAGTGTTTTTTTTTATTTAAGTGATTTTCTTAGGTCTAGAGTGATTTTTTAAAAAAACTGTTGTGATTTTAGTTTGGAAATGATCATTTTGTATAGATTTTAATAATTATTTTTTATGAATAAAATACTGGGGTAGGCGCCAGACTATTCTGGGGTGGACCCAAAGAAATATGTGTTACGTAGAAAATCTGATAACATTAATAGTATACGAATATTATATTTAAGTTTAACAATTTTCACTCTATATTTGATAATATCAGGCTTAATCACGACGCTTATCAAATAAACAAATAAATATATATTATTAAATATCATTAAATTTACTCTATTATTACATTATTTGGTATACTATCCATACTTTTCAGAAGAAAATATTCATCCATGATCCTATACTAGATACAGTATCTATAATAAATCAACTTCTTTCTTATTGGAAAGATACACTTTAAGAATACTTTGATGAAAGTTAGATTTTGATTTTATTATTAAAAATTATATTTATATTAACTTTAATAACAGTTATTTAAATTACAGTTTATTTAACAACGTGTTTTTTTTATTAACATATTTTGATTTAAAATTATAAACAACGTTTAAGACTTTGCTTTTGTTTCAAAACTGCCACTGTCGTTATATTGAATCTTTAAATATAATTATAGTTTTAAAAAACAATATGAGTGTGTTTTAAAATTTTATGTAAAAAAAAGTGTTCAATAGTGATTATAATGTCAGATAGAATTAAGGAATTATCAAAACGGTACAGGGAAAATGTTTCTGAAGAACGTGCAAGAAGTATTGGTTAGTATGGATGGTGATACGTTTATAAATATATTTTTAATAACATCCTGTATCCCGTGTACAGCAGGATAGAAAAAGAGAACCCAGTGTTTATGCTCCGTTCGGCGGCGGAGCACAACGCAGCGTTTGGTCTTGTTACCAGAGCGAGATATTATGATAATACAGATAAAACAATATGTTTTTGTTTTCAATGAAGCTTATATTAGTATTGGTTTTACTGTAACATATAATTTTTTAACTAAACGCAACGGCTGTGAGCACGATTTCCACTCGGTAGAAAGAATTATTTTCACTTTCTCGCTCTGGTAAGATGACAAAGCGCAGTTAACACTCGGTTCCCATCGCCTACCCTGCTATATGGAAGATATAAAGTTAAACTAAAAATACTTACAGTACAAGATTTCTTAAACATATGTAAAAACTGAAGGTATTTTTTTATCAGTTTGATATACTTCTAACAAATCGTTTAAGATATCAATAATATCTTGTAGCCTTTACGTTGACTGCAACAAGAAAAGTAACACAGTAAATATTTTAATATGTATCTTGGTTTAGTAAGTTACTACCCAGAGAACAAATATAAACATCTTCATTTAAATAACGGGGAAAGGGGAAAAACGGGGGGTGGGGAACGGAGTGTCTTATCACTAGGTTCCCTCTGTCTACCATGCTGTGTTTGGTTTACAGCGTCAAGCTCATTTTAAATAACGAAAATAAGTCTAAATTATGTCATATATTGATTTACCAGCCAATATTATATAACTTAACTTAACTTAACTTAACTTAGCTTCACGCTTTATCCCTAGCGGGGTAGTCAGAGAGAACGGAGCGCCAAACGCTACGGTATTATATAACTTTGTGTATAACACTACGAAGTCATCGATTGCTATAGCAGTATACATTAAAAAAATTATTGAAATTATTTATTAATATGTATTTGTCAATTATATATTTTCACCTAAGTAGGTATTATTGATAACAAAATATGAAATTTAAACTAAACTAAACTAGCTTCATCCCTAGCGGTATATGAAATTTAATAGTTTTAATATTTATATTATTTTTCTTTTCCAGGCCTGTTCCCAATCCCGGAGTACCCAGAATACGAGTGCAGGCGAGGCATGTTGTCTACAGCAATCGACGTCATATTGACGACGCTACGCTACCTCGCCCCGGCTACTGTCCTCACGATATTTTGGGGACAACAAAGTTTTTTGTTTAGATTCCTCAAATATATTGATTGTGCAGTTAGATCTTGTAAGTACCTATATCATTGATTACAGTTGGTTTTTTTATAATATATTTTAGTAGATTATTATTATTGAAAATGCATTTTATTTTTGTTTCATCACTCTTTGAAGCGTTGTGGGTTCAATTGCCACCTGGAGTAATGAAATAATTAATAATTACATTTTCTCGCTCTGGTAATGAACAAAGCGGCGATAAGTTTCGCAACTCAACACGCATTGCCTCTACGAAAAAGTCTCTAGAGAGGACAACGGAAATGTCTTAACACTAGGTTCCCAGGTTCAATCTGCCTACCTCAACTCGCGCGCAATGTCTCGAAAATTTTACAGAAAGTAGGGAAAGAAAAGAAAGTAGGGACACTTCACACTGTATTACTGCTTATATAGTGAAAAACATAACAACTACTATATTATATTTTTTCATTAATATTAAAGATAAACTTTCAATCTTTCAATTCACCATTGCAATCGTTGTGTACGAAAAATATCAAAATATTTTACGTGCTCACGAAGAACTAAATGAATATTTTAAACAGAAATAGAGTGCACTCTATCTCTCTCGTCTCCATCCAGTTTTGATTTTTCTCTCTATGTTGAAATATAAAACTGAACTAAATGTATACTAAATATCTCGAGCATGACTCTCTAGCTATATTACGTAATTTACAACGCCGTTTGTTTGTAATCAGATATCTTGAAACACCATTAAATATAATTCTAGTTGCGCTATTAATCCCTTAACTATATATTTTGAACAATTTTTCTATAAAATATTTATTGGTGTAGTAGAAAAATGTGTCAAATAATGATATAGAAAATTGTACAGAAAACCTAACTACCTACTAGTGGGAATCGAAATAACAACCGTCGTGCTTACAGATATACGACGGTTGTTATTTCGATTCCCACTCGAGGAAATGAATTATATTCATTTTGTCGCTCTATTGACATGAAAAAGCGCTGTTGAATTTTGAAAATTAATATTTTGTTAAGTTAAGCTTTACGCTGCATCCCTCTTTTAGCAGGGTAGGCTAACTTGTGTCAAGACGTTAGACGGTGCCGTCTAAATGCGTGTGATTGCGTATTATATGGCCGGGATCTCAACGCCGCGCTTTGTCTTATCCCCGGAAAACGAATTGTCAAATTTTAATAAAATTATAACATTGAAAAGTCATGACAATTTACATATATTATTTAACTGGTACTACAATGACATAATTTAATTTTAAGAAAATATCAAAAATAGTGACTTACCTAACACTAAAACATCGAAGTCAGTCGTGGCACAGGGGTACTAGTGTGTGACTGTAAACGCGACTATTTGTGAGTTCGATCCCTACTCGAGGAAATAAAATATTTATTTAAATTTATATTTTAATTTCTTCGTTTTAGCGTTGAGTTCCGCCAATTAACAAGCAATGCCTCCAGAATTCGGGGGAAAGTGGGGAACGGAGTGTCTTCGCAGGGAACACTAGGTTCCCTTTACCTATTTTGCTGTATGCGGAACACAGCGTGAAGCTGAAAAAAACACGCACAAATATGTGCTTACTACCTACATACTGAATTGAAGACTAAAAAAACAAATATATCACGTAGTTTATTCAGAACGTAATCAGATGAAAAATTTTAATATAATCACGTATAAAATTAAAATTGAGGCCGGCAGTGGCGCAGGGTAAACGCGACAGGTTGTGGATTCGATTCCCACTCGAGGAAATTAAATATTTAAACTCTTGCCTTGACAATAGGTCCCCAGCTTTCCTGTTAAATGAAAAATAACGTGAGAAGCAAAAAAATGCATATGCTGTTTTTATAATAAATAAAAAAACAATCAGTGATATTATATACTTCTAAAAAATCTAAATATGAATTGTCACTATACTAAAATGCTTAGGGACAAAACTACTTAGGGACGACATTACGACGTATTAGTACATTTAATTTTCTAAAATTCTAGTGCTGACCTCATTATACTCGTCACAACTTTTACACAATTAAAAAGAAAAATTAGAAGTGGTTTTTTTTTTAAAGTGGTGATCGTTAATTCGCCTCCTTTTTTTGTGCAGAGAGCCCTTTCTGTCCATTTTAGAGGCATTTTACGTTCTATAGCTTCACGCATTTTCTCGCAAAGAGAGTTAGGGAACCTAGTGTTAAGATACGCTGTTCCACCTTTTCCACCCAACTTAAGAAACATAGCGTGTTGAGTAACTGAACTCAATATCGCGCTTTAAAGAGAGAGTAGGAATCGAACCCACAATTACATTTATATTCAGACGCAGACTCACTGCGCCGCTGTGACCTCACTGTAAAATTAGTGCTATAATATAAGAAATTTTCATAAAATATGAAAGTTCATTTAATTCAAAAATAAATTATAAAAAAATCACAAATATATTCTAATGTTACTGAAATAATCATACCTTAACATTAAAATGATCATAAATATCATAAAATACATCATGATTAATTACTTTAATTCTTCAATTGGACATATGTAAAATATTTTATATGTTTAATTAAATAATCGTTTACAAGATAACAACATATTCACTTTTGCAGTATGTATATCGCAAAACAGATAATCTAGACAAAATAAAAATTATTTAAAAGTACTTTTTTTAATAATTCGTTAAGACATTTCACGTTGAGAGGCAAAATTGAATGCCAAGCTTTGTCTTAGCAGACGGAAAGGCCAAAGAATATATCTAATTTAAATATAAATATAATGATTTCCTTAGGTATTCACTTTCATATTTATGTATACAAATAAATTGAGAGTCCCTAGATAAAGTATCGAAAGTGAAAAATTGCAAGAATAATTACAATTGTAAAGACAATTTTCGATTTCGACACGTTTTTTAATAAAAAAACCATTAAAACTACACTTTTTAGTAGTTTAAAAGAGCGATAAAAACATTTGCGGTCTTTCTTATACTTCCGATATTTTACCTAGGGTCGATCGAAATATATCTTTATCTTATTTAAATTAGAGGCCGTCGTGAAGCAGTGGAACAAGCGTGTGACTGTTAACGCGACGATTGTGGGTTCATTTCCCACTCAAGAGTAATAACATATTTAAGATTTTTATGTCCTCGTAACAATGCAAAAGCACGACGTTGAGTTTCACAACTTAACACGCAATGACTAGAGAATAACCCTGCAATATGCGTGATACAGCGAGAAGTTTAAAAAATCTTATTTAAAAAAAAACCTTATATAAAAAATTCTACTTTCCAGTACTATTTTCAAGCGAGGAGCAAAAACAAGAAATCCTAGAATGGCTAGCAGACGCAGGACCGGTGCGGGTGGACAGTTTAGACGTGGTATGGCGTCATGGATGGATTTTATGTGGTATTCTGGATTCAGCTTTACCTGGTGCCTGCGCTGGACACCCACCGACGCGGCTCTCTTTAAAGCACGCTCAGGCTATCGCTGACAATTACCTTGGTGTTGAACCGGTATGTTGGAGTATTATTTATATTATATTATATTTGTATTGTAGTTATATTATATTTTAAAATATTATTTGCTTTAGTAGATTATTAAAATAAAAATAGCTTCACGCTGTATAACGCACACAGCAGAGTAAGCAGAGGGAACCTAGTGTTCCCCACTTTCCGCCAATTCTAGAGTGTGTTAAAATGTTTATGCTGACTGTAAACATGGTGATTCATTTAATTTTAATGAACATTTAGAAGAAAGAGATTTATTGTTGCTGTTGACTAATCTTACATTTTTATTTACCCTTATACATGTTAGAGTAGAATAAAACATTTTTGTATCACAAATGAACTTTGCAAGAGGTATTTATAGTTAAAAATTACTATATAATTTGTAGTTAATCATGTTTTTTTAGTATATTTTAAAACAGCTTTTTAGCCAATAAAGCTACCAACTGGTTTTACAATTTTGGCTATTGATGTGGCGCGGTAAGAATGCATAACTAAAACACTTTTAGAATGTCTCTGTTTGCAGCATGTAGCAGGATAGGGAACGAAAGCTTAGTGTTAAGACACTCCGCTCTCAACTTTCCGCCGAATTCTGGAGGCATTGCGTTTTGAGCGGCGGCGGAGCTAAACGCCGCACCTTACTTCGACACCAGAGCCAAGAAATGAAAATATTTAGCCCATCTTGGCATTCACACGCTTGTGCTCCTGATCTACGACTTGCCACATCTTATTCTTGTACGAATAATGTTTAAAAATATTAGAAAACATTTTTTCTACTTCTTACACAACTATCGACATTGAATTTCACTATAATATAACAGTCTCAAATGTTGCGGTTAGCCACGCCAATTTAAATAGTTTTTTGTAGATATGGTATTGTAGTTTACGCTATTGTGTTTTTAGAAATTAGTCTTGCAATGGAACTTTTAGACTAGATTCAAGTTAAACCACCTTGTGTATTGCTTTTTATTAAATTCCTACACCTAATTCAACCATAAATAGCCTCCAAAAGCACATATACTTTTCATACTTTCTTATGTTTCGCGTCATAATTTTGTATTTATAATTTTTTTTCAGGTATTCTCGCGACAGGAGCTAGATTTAAACGATTCTATAAGTAGATATCAGGAATGGCGGCTAATCAATTTCTTAGACAAGATTCGAATAGCCCTATTAAAACTCACGCCTTCAAAAATCAATAGTCAAACAAATCAAAAAAGTATGCCTGATGATACACACTTCACGCTGAACTACGTCGCACGAGGCTCAGGCTTGGTGGCAGCGCAAATTAACAACAAAGTATATTTCAAAATTTATCCCACTGCTCAGCAATCTTTGGATCCAGGAGATATAAACATCCTAATACACGGACCTAAAAACATCTATGGGACGACTGTGTTGCCGCCAGTGCTTGGTAAAGCTCAGTTAATAAGACAAAATTTATTAGGACTACAATCTAAATCGACTCACACCGATAACGTACTTCCAATAACACAAGGTACGACGTATCTACGAAGTTACGGCAAGAGTAATATGAGCAAAACTTATTACATGCCAAAAACTAAATACGACATCGATATCGAAACCGAAATAATGCAAGATCACGCTAAAGTAGGCTATGTGGCCACTTTAGAAGGTACATATGAAATATCTATTACTAGCAAAGGGCAAAACGTTGTGGGCTCTCCGTTTAAGGTAACAGCTTCAAAAGATATCATAGGAATTTTAGAAAGAGATAGCTTTTGCCTTGAGGATGGAGAGGAAATTGATATTGTAGATATCAAAACAGACAAAAAAGTTGTGTTACGAATTGTTGATTTCGTAACAGAAAAAATGCTACTAAAAGAAAATGGAAATTTAGAAAAAATTACCGAAGAAGAAGCAAAACATTTGTTGGAAAATGATAATATAAAGAACAAGTATGTAGAGTACCGGAATGATGAGAAACAAGAAAAAACCGTTGCTCCTATCATAAAAAATACAAAAGAATCGAATAAATTTTACAAAACAGCGCAAAAAGTGTTAACACTAAATCGCGTTTGTAACTTTTTATCCAATGTTCAATGTGAGAATGTATCTAAAAAAAGTAATATTGAACTAAATAACAAACAGCATATACCAGATGTTGTAAATTCAACTTTTTGTGACGATAAAGAGAAAAACAAAAGCTATGCCCTGTCTGAGAAACGTGATAGAATTATTATTCCCGAAAATATTTCAGTTTCTATCTTAGCTGAATACCCAAAGCCAATAAGTGAAGTAAAAACTAAGAGTATGAATACCCCAAATATTAAAGTAGAAGGCTTTCTAGATGATAACTATAATACAATTACAAGTGATCCATTTGAAGATGATAACATGTCAGTTGATACAGTTCAATCTTTTAATAATCCATTCCTTTGTGACATGACCGATCAAACTTATGCTATTGCTAAGCAGTTTGGTTCCTTTATACCTAATGAGTACGAATCAAATAATTCACAAAATGAGGAGACCGAAAATGCTAATGTCAAATCATTTGATGACACCCAATATGAAATAATCAGTAAAACTAAAAATCCATTTCAAGAATATGTTGATATTGAGAGACCAAAAACACCTGTGTATAAAATAATTACAGGTGACGTGACTGGGCGGGATGATTCTGTATACATTGACCCAAACATAGAAGAATCTTTTAATAAAAATCCTCTTAATGATTTTACTAACCCATTTATTGATCAAGATAGCTCTCACATCTATCAAGAAAAGCCTGACTTTATTATCGGCGCGCCTGTTTCCTTACCACCATTAATAAATGTACCAACATCAACTCCATCTTCAACAACATTGACAAAAAGTGTCTCCGCAAAAAAATCTAACAGAAATATTGATATAAAATTTTTAGAATCAGATAAATTGAAAAACGAAAGAAAAATTAGTAACAGTTCAAATAACTCCAATTTGTACAGCAGTTTTGATTCGAACTTAACTGAAGATGTAAATATTACTCCAAATAGTAGCCCAGTGCCGTCCAGTACTGGTCATACAAACTCAAGCCGAGAAATGTCTCCTAGAAACAACACCTGGGACTCAGCATATGTTAGTATTGACGATAATCATTGCTCTTCCGAAAGTAATGCTAGTGAATTGAGTAGCAGTGACATATTAAATAAGAGAAAGTCACAATTTTCTAGTGCGTTCTCCAAAATGGGACCAGCAGAAAAGGAAATATGGCAGCATGATAATAATTTAAAGATTTCTAAGCCTTTCGAAGACGATATTAAGATACAAAAATACGAAAATAACGCTAAAAGACATGAATTTAAACCAATATTCGAGGAAAATGAAAAAGCCATAAAAGATGTAGCTGACATGAAGGATGAAATTAACGAAATACGTATGGATCCAGTGACAGAAGCTTTTGCCGAACTTGACGATATCTATGATGAAATTATGACAAGGTCAGAAGTTAGTTCCGTGACAACAACAAAGGATAATCAGTCACAAAACTTAGGAATAGATTACACAATTGAAAGTAACAAAATACATGTCGATTCTGCGTCTGAATTTAAAGCAGATGTGAAAAGACAAACGAAAATATTAGAAGGAAAGATTTCTGAGATTCAGGCAAGAGTCACTGAATCCATTTCAGCAAGTCGTTACCTTCATGTCAAAGAAAATTACGAAGAAAATAATAACGAAAATAAGGCAGGGGTTCAATTTGGAGATCAAACTTACACTAATATTGTATCAGAAAAGAAAAAATATTGGGATGAAAAGATAAGAGAGATTGAAGCAAAATCGGAAGAAATTAAAGCATTACAATGTAAAAGACGAATCACATTAAAACATATGCGTCGCAATGATTCTTTAAGTAAAAGACGAGGTAGAAAAATTGTACAAAACTTTTTGGGCACAAATCAAGACGAATGTGATAAATTATCAAAACCCTATGCACGCACGGATACTTTTGACTCACTTAATGACATCGAAGTTATTGATAGCGAAATAATAAATAAAAATGAACAAGATTCCACAAATGAAAGCGAAGCATTGACTTGCTTTGGAAAAATGACTTTAAAGAATAAAGAACACTCTTTGATCGATACGTTTAAACATATTAAAGTAAGTAATGATATAAATATGAGTACCGATAGCGATGACCAAAATTCTAATTCAAATTTACATTTAAAACAAGAATTATCTGAGAAAGTTTTTCAAGCATTCGAAACTAGCCCTAAAAGATTTTTCGGAACGTCTAGAAAGCATATTCTAAATAAAATCGACACTTTTTTAGGATTACCGGATAGTGAAAATGATAAGAAAAAAATCGTCGAAGACGTAAGTCACGAAAGTGGCATAGTATCTAGTCGAATATCACTATTTCATAGTATATCTCAAACAGAAGAATTACCTTGGACACGCCGTAAATGTAAATCAATGTATAATATTTACCAAGACAGTGATAAATGTATATATTCAGATACTAAATCTACATTGGCTAACCTATCAACAGCCAAATATTCGATAGACTTGGAAAAAGAAGACTGTTTAAAGCCTAGAAAAGACAGTTTTCAAGATAAAGTCCAGAGTCCACTGAAAGAAAAGCAAATTAAAACCACACACGATTTTCAAAATAAAAGCTTTGATGAATCCATATACATGTCTAAACCAAGCACTTATGTTAAAAATACTATAAAAGATTTGAATAAACAGAACCAGTTGCAAAATAAGGCAAAAAATTCAAAACTCAAGTCCATTAGCAAATCCGAAATGGACATATTTAGTAAAGTAGGCAATGCTATTGTAGACGACGACTTAGAAAAACATAAGTCTTATGAGGAATTACCAAAAATAAATGTGAAAAATTTCATATCACTTTATGAAGATGTATCTAAATCGAGTAAAACCAGTCCAACACGAACTATCAGCAGATCCAATTCTATGAGATCTTCTAATAACCTGCAAATTTCGGGTTCAATTCCAGGTAATTAAATTTAGCTTATTTTTATAATCTGTCATATTTTTTATTGAAACAAAAATACCTTCCACAACTATTATAGAGATGTGTATTAGGGGAAAAAAGATTTACTAAAATATCGTATGCTTAATCTTACCATATAAATGTATAATTAATCAAGAAACCAGCAAATATTATTGTTCAACTATCATAGTACATATATGGCCTCTTATTACGCCACTGTAACACACATAAAGAGCACGTTTACAATAAACTACACACGTATTTTTTCACAGGAACTCCAAAGAAATATAGCACATCAGTCAACGAAATTACAATGCATCTTACACTACCATCGAAAACAAACAAAGACGGAGCCGTGTCATTGGACAGACGAAGAAGAATGTTATCAAAAGACAAGAGCTTCGAAATATTTAGTAATGATAGTGCAAGTAGCTCTTTAGATTTTGAAGTTATTTCAGACCAAGACCAAGAAACTAACCGCCTAAGCCTTTCTGATATAGAAATAGAAATTATAGAAAAAGAACCTGAAATTAATATGGAACCCGTGATTGAACCACAAGCTCATATAGAGTATAAGAATCGTTTTACTAAAGCGAAAAAATATTTTCAGTCATTGGAAGAGCTTAGAGAGGAAAAGAAAGCAATGAAATTAACAAAACATAGCTTATTGTCCAGCAGCCAATCTACTGAATCTCTTGAAGAAAAAAAACCACGAAGAAAAAGTAACATAAAGAAATCACGATCAATGCCATCTTCTGAAATTGCAAAAATCTGGAATCAAATGCAGGAAGAAAAAGAGGCTGAAAGTAGAAAATTAGTCAAAATATCAGAAAAGTTTAATGTGGATGATTTGTTTGAAGACGTAATGGAAGGCAGATTGAGTAGACAAGGAAGTTTGAGGGGAATACCCCACAAGAAAGCTGTTCTTGAAACATTTAAGTCTATGGAAAATGTAGCTGATAGTAACCTAAATTCGTATGAACTAGCAATTTCACAGTTAAATGACTTTGCGCATGAAAATAAGATAAAAAATGCGCAGACTTACCTAAGCGAGTATCCATATTTGCCTACAACTGATCCGTCCAAATATCATTCGAGGTTAGACCCTAATGCTTCTGGCTTAATAACGCTGAAGGAATTAAAAAAGAAGCCTCGAAGAAACAGTGTGCCAGATCTAAGACTAAATCCAACTTTTACAGCTGATTTATAGAAGGACTTATGAGCAGTATTTTTATGTACCAATTTTTTTCTTAAATATTTTTTTATTAATTTTTCATGTCATGTAACATTTTGAAAATAAATTCATATAACATTGTATTTCTAAGTTGTACAAGTACTTGTACAGATATTGGATCTTCTATTTGTTTAAGTTATCATTGTAATTATTTATTTTACAATAAAATGTACGATTGATGAATTCTACTTTCATTAAAAATATATATACAGTTTAAGAAAAGAGAAAACAAGACACCTCGCCATGCCTCTTTTATAATTCTAAAGGCATCTACTTCTACACTTCGATATGAATATGTTATTATAAACAACTAACAATTGAGTATTTTGCTAAAATTTTAATAATTATTTTTGTAATTGTTAATTTGTTTTATTTTTATTTTACATATTTCTAAAATACATGTCATGATTTCGATTGTTATTTGTTACATCAATTAGAGAAAAAATAATCAAAAATATAATGAAAAAGAAAAATCATTTGAATTATTATTTATCTATATATACATATCATTACTTTAATATATTTATTTCTTATTTAATATGTATCTGTACATAAGATGAGGTGGTGTGAGCCCTTCTCGCCTTCAACCAAGCAGTAAGTTTGGGGTCGTTCCTGTCTCCCCTCGCCTCCAGCTGTTGGCAATACGCCTCTCTTATAATTCTGAACGCATCAACACTTCTGTATGGTAGTTTTGTTATGGGATCTATGTAGCGGGCTGGTCTCCTGGAAATTAGGGGAAAACGGGTAATATTTAAACATTTGCAATGTACAATTTGGTAAAAAATAATTGAGAAAGCTTAAATTAATTTGATTATAACTAGACCAGTCGTAGCGCAGAGGCACAAAGGGTGACTGCAAAATCCACTGGTTGTGAGTTCGATCCCCACTCGAGGACATGAAATATTTATTTAAACCTTATATTTTTATTTCTTCGCTCTTGTGTCGAGGCAAACCGCAGTGTTGAGTTCCGCAACTCAACACGAAATGCCTCCAGATTTCGGCGGAAAGTGGAGAATGGAGTGTCTTAACATTAGGTTCCCTCTGTCTACCCTGCTTTCGGGATACAGCGTGAAGCTGATTTAATTTTATTTTTTTATTTTGATTATAGTTATATTTGAATTGTGTTGATGAAAATAAAGAATTCGAATTCCATAAATAAATTGTAACGTTGTTAAAAAATTGTGTTAAATGAAAAAAAAACTTAATATCGGTCGGTAGATATTATTTTTAAAATGGTATTATTTTATTATTAGAAAACAAAAGTAATTCAGATAGGTAAATTTACAATTGAGAAGCCGCGAGCGGGTCGCTAGTATAAAATAAAAATCAACTCACTTCGTAACTGCGCATAATAACTCCCTTCGTCGTTTAGGTTTCCTTTGTCGGAAGCAAGCGTTGAACGCCTTGTTCTTAATATCATTCTCAAAAGACAATAATGTCCTTTCGTGATATTTTATATTTTCCTTTGGTTTCGCTGGTTTTCCTTCTTTCCTGTGTAATTTTATTAATAATTAATATTTATATCTATTTAAATTTTATTTACAACTTTTCAAGGTTCCGCATTTCAAAAGAAAAAAAACGAAACCCTTATCACTTTGTTGGGTGTTTGTCCGTCTGTCAAGGCCAATTATCTCAAAATCTAGTACACCCATGCATGCTACATAGCCTAAATATCAAACATTCAGTTCTACGGTCCCTTGGAGCACAGAAAAACATAAGTTTTTAAGTCAACGCAATCAAAAGATAGTACTGGTATTTACGCATCGAAATTTATCGGGTAATCAAAATATGTATTGTTCCTCCCCTGGACCATACAATGAAGTTTGGCACGAAGTGAGAAATTACAAAATTAAAAAAGGAAAGAATGGGAAAAGTGAAAATTTATAAGTATTTCATAGAAAAAAAATCATGTCATACAAAATGTGTGTATGCAAATGAAAACTTGACATGTTAACAGAAGTTTGTCAATTTTTATTAGTAGGAAGTAAACTGAAATTGGTACGGAGCCCTCGGTGAGTCAGTAAATTCTCGAATACTGTATTGTCGAACGTGTGGCTTATTGGTAATAGCGCTTGGGTGGTTTCCAAGAGGCGCAAGTTCAAATCCCGCAACTTTAAAAATTTTATACGTTTTCTAAAAAAACTATTTGATTTTTATTTATAATGGTTACAACTTTTTGGCAGTAAATATATGTATTTATAAAAAAATTAATCTCAACACACTTTCATAGCGAATAAGCAACACTTAGAAAATTGTAGGTTCAAATCCCATTTATGGTTGGCTTACATTTAAAATATTTTCATATTTATTCTATTCTGAGATTGAGTGACATAAAATTTAGTATAATATTAACTCGACTAAATAAAACTCTTTTTTTACAGGCTGTTTGCATGTAACAAACAAATAGATTTTTTTTTAATATGGATGATTTACTATTTTTATGATTTTGTTATATTATAAATTGGTGTTACCATTATTTTTTTACAAAAATATTTAATGCACAGATAATATTTTTTTAATATTTAACTACAATAGTTCCTAATTATTTTCCCACATTTGATTTTTAATCAAACCCATTCAATACAAACCTTATTTTTTATATATTAAATGTTAACATTTTATTATTTTAAAACAAAAATTCTATATTGAAATTGACAAATACAAATATTTACCACTAAATTGTTATATAAAAAGATTGTTTACTCACATAGTGACATTTTCAATAGTAATTTCTTCATCCGGTCCTACAAAATCTACATTCATTTTGGTTACTTCACTTTTATTTTCATCTTCAGTTTTAGGTTCAGCCATAATTTGATTAGATTCGCTTATATCACCAGCTTCTGTAATACCTAATAATCCAATAATAGTTTTATTAAGCTTCAATGTATGTAGAATATTAATAGAATATACGTATAAAGAATTTTATTTTAGTATTGAAACAATTCTTTCTTTGCAAGATATTTTTGTTTCTCATTTTCCGCCGAGTTCGGCGGAAAATGAGAAACGATGAAGCAACGCGGCGCTTTGGCTCGTTACCAGTGCGAGAAAATAGAAACATGAAATATTTTATTTCGAGTGGGAATTGAACCCACATCTTGTTGCGTTTACAGTTTTGTATTCTTGTGCCACTTTCTCTATCTCTTTCTCTCTCTCTCTCTCATCCATATCTCCAGATCAGTATTTAGTATCTGTAGAGTTTTTTTTATTTCAACATCCATAGTAGTATTAGAAACAGAATCTCATTTATGAATAAACAATAAAAAATAAAAAAGAAACCATTTTTTTAGATAAATAAAATTATAATACATACTATCTTCACTTTTAATAATATCACTTAAATTAAATTCAGTGTTTGTGACAACACTAGCGTTATCTTCCGGCGTCACTTCCGTTATTAAAGGTACGGCGAATGAGTGATATCTGTAATTATAGATGAATAATTATTTGTTAAGGTCAACGCAGTTCGGTCTCCGGTTGGAGAAATTATAACAAAATAATATACATTATTAAATTATTTTCCTTTCTCCTCTGTAGTAAACAAAACGTAGAGATGAATTTGACCTTTCGACACGCAATGTATTTAATTTAGGTCTCACTTTAAGTTTTCAATATTTCTGTAATTGTATTTTAGGGAACCTGAGGACCTAATATTATGACACTCTGTTCCCATCAAGGAATTTCCGTTCCTCATCTTCCGCCGAATGATGGAGGCATTGCATGTTGAGTGGCGTTACCCGAGCAAAGAAAACAAAATATTAAATTTTTCATTCCCCAAGTGGGAATCGAACCTACAACCGTACAACCGTAGCTTTTACATTCGCACCCTTGTGACACTGTACCACGACGATGGCCTTAAATAAATAAACAGAATATAATCATATAAAACGAATATCTTTGATAATAAACATTTAATTTACCGTATAACAGGTCCCGTTATAGTTTTCTTTATAGGTCTTATCTTTTTTCTCTCTAATTCACTTTGTTCAAATCTTTCTGCAAATACAGAAAAAAGTATATTATAAATATAGTATATTATAAAATATTTATATTATTATATTAAGTGATTCTCACTTGAGGAATTGATATATTTAATATTTTCATTTTCTTACAGTCACACTCTTGTGCTGCCACAACTGGTTTCAAATAACATAATGCATATATTTTTTATACAGTATATTACTATTTTGAAAAGTACAAGGTATTCAAAATATGAAAATATGCAACCATTTCTTGGTATTTTCAGTTTAAATGCTGAGTTGTCTTGGTTGTTAGAGAGTTGTGATAATTTTATATGGAGTATCAACAACAAGCGAAACCAACAAATTTTGAGATTATATCAAGCGATATAACATAAAATTTATACTGTACATTTACTTGAATGAACTAAATAAATTGAAAAAATAAAACCTCTTTTTTTTTATTAAAAAAAAACCCATACCTAAGCTTTTCAAATTCTCTTTTTCAGTTATAAGAGCTTCTTCTAGTAACTCCTCTTGCGTTAGTACTCTTTCTTCTACTTTCTTGGGTTTTTTCTTTTTTAATTCAGACCTTATCTTAATTCTTTGAAGTGTTTCAGCTGATTTCACTGCTGTACTTTGCCTTATTGATTTTCTTTCTGAAATTACAAATATATTTAATAAAACTAATAAAACCAACCACTAGAGTGAGAGGATGTTTTATTTATAAGATGAATAAATTACTAAATCTATAGATCTATTTTACTGTAAAGCCAAGTAGTGAATTTCTTAATAATTCACTTTCTTTTTTTTTTCAGCTTTACACTGTATACTCAATAAAGTAGAATAAGCAGAGGGAACCTAGTCTTAGGACACTTTGTTTACCACTTTATAACTCAACACTATACATTTGTCTTGTTACCAAAGTAAAGAAAACGAAAATATTATTAGACCGAGTGGGCATCAAACCCACAACCATCATGTTTACAGTCACACACTTGTGTTACTATGCCATGACGGCCTTGTTAAGCTTATATATTTTTTTGTTTTTTATTACGTACAAAGTAGTGTATGCACATCCCATTCTCAACTTAGCACCAAATTCTTGAGGCATTGTGTTGGGTGGCAGAACTAAACACCGCATTTTGCCTCAGTACCAGAGCTTGGAAATGAAAATGTTAAAACAAGTGTAATTAATATGTTTTTTTAGGCTGTCGTGGCACAGGGGCACAAGGATGTGACTGTTACATGATGGCTGGGACTTCAATGCCCATTTGTGGGCATGACTTATTATTTATTAATATTTTCATTTATCTACTCTGGTACCAAGGCCAGCCCAAAAGAAATTCAAAGTAGTAAAAACGTTAAAAATAATTGTGGGAATACCTATAGATGTGTCCATAACAGATTTGTCAATTTTATCCCCTTTTTCTATATCATCTTTTAGTTTAGGTTCCTTTGGCTTTCTTGGTATTGTCCTTTTAACTTTATCAGATTTCTTTTTCCTATTGGGATCCTGTATATTAAAATACATATGAAAATATTGTTCATGAATCAAATACAAATAAAGTATTTAAATAATGATTTGAATGAAACAGGAGAAGAAAAGTAATTGCTTGAACCATAACAGAAAAATATTTTAATATACAAAGTAACCAGAAACAATGATTATGATTGTGTTCATTTTTTTATTTTTATGCATTGCCACTCATATGACAATGTAGGCAGAGGGAACCTAGCGCTAAGGCTCATAAGACTTTGTATGGTGTGTAGTGGTACTTTAACCACACACTGTCTTAGAAGAGAGGAAATTAAAAAAATCTATTTCTTGGATGGTAACCGAACTTGAAGTTTTGCGTTATAGTAACAGAATATTTTATAATATTACCTTATATGCTTTAGTATTGACTTTTTTCTTTTCTTTTGCTTCGGCCTCATGATCTGATGTAGGTTCATCATTTTCGTCAATATCAAAATCTGAGTCAACTACATCATCAAGTTCTTTTTCTTGGCTAAAGTAGTGAAAGTATAATTTATATACATATTTACCTTTAACATTTTAATTATCTACAAATCTAATATTTTATAGTGAAAATAAAAAGAAATTATTAAAATCATCTTTTTTCAAATCATCTTTTTTTTTTTTAAATAAAGCCATATAAAGCTATAGGTAAGCTTCAATAAGTATTTATAAAAAAAATAACACCACTTAAATATATGTGTATTTAGTATTAATAAATATTACACTAATGGTCAGTTTCACCACTGGCTTATAAAGTCCTGAACAGCCTTATCTGCCAGACAAGCTATAATTATTGGTTTCACAGGTATCAAATAGCAATGTCTAGGAGATATACATTTGACTTATTTGTAATTTTTAAAAAGTAACAAATTATGTTCATTGAGATGAGATGAGAAAATTATTTTTGAAAATATAAGAAACAGAAATTTTGCATTTCATCCTCTATCTGTGAGATAGCATTAAATATTATATTATTATCTGAAACTTTATTCGTAACTGGTGAAACTGAGCCTAAGTAGTGGTTTAAAATTAAAATGCTAAAATATAAGTTTTTGTTTAGTGGAGCATTTATTTATTTACATCCGAGGGTGTGACTGCAATATGACGATTGTGGGTTCAATACCTATTCGTGGGAGTGAATTATTATGTATGTATTAACACTTTCATTTCTTCGCTCTGGCAACAAGGCCAAAACCCAGCGTTGAGTTCCGTCAATTAACATGCAATGCCCCGAAAGATTCGACGGATAGTGGGGAACGGAGTATATTAATACTCTTAAATTTTCTCTGTCTGCTAAGCTGTATGAGGGATACAGCGTAAAGCTGATTCATTCATTTATTTACATATAATCTCGATCCTCCTCTAATTCCTGAAAGCCGCCGTAAGTAGTTTTATAAAAATCATCCTCTTCCTCCTCGTCTAACAATTTCGCCATACGATTCCCAGCGTTAGAACGACGCTCTCTTTGAGCCATGTTTGTATAATTAATCTATACTATATAATATCCTACAAATAAACAATAATTTATAAATTAATTTATCAGAAACGAAAACGATGCACATTTACAGATTAAAAATAATTTTGACAATGACGTACTGACGTTTATTAAATTAATTGCCATTAAACAAAATAAGAATTTTTTATATTTTAAAGTTCTAAAATTGAATAATTAATTATAAGAAAAATACCTTTAATATGTGCATTTACATGTAAAGCTGATATATGCGATGGGATCCCATATGTGATGTCAGAGCACATGTGAGCACCGCATGTGTGGATATGAGATAACATTGGTGGATGTCAGCTCACATGTGTCGATGTGAGATCTTATATATGCAAGTTTTTTTGCGTTTTTCGATTGAGCAGTATGCTGGTGATCCTATTAGCCTCTACACCGGACGTTGGGAGGACGAAATAGAAGAGTTTTGACCTTGGCTTGGCTACTGTGGAAGGTATAAACAAATAAGAACACACTGACGCAAAGGCGTCTCCTTTGACGCTCGGACCGCACCTTGCGTACATCGCGTGTAGTCGAGGCTGGCTTCGCTCGCTCCACGCTGGTCCTACTCGGTATGCCCTTTTGGAATTTTATTTATGGGCTCAAAGACAGTTTACTGTCGAAAATGACTTCTAGGTACTCCTATTTGGCCTGTTTGACCTCTGGAAGGTACACAATTACTTTTGTGGATTTGAACTCTATGCGCCATTTTGTTTCATTTACCCTTTATTCGATCCATAACGCTATGTTAAATTAACTATATATGTGACTGCGAGCCAGTCGGGATCAATCTGTGATCTGCCTCCCACTAGACGTACTCTGAACTTAAATAGACGTAGGTGGTATATTTTATATATTTTTTTAATGTTGACAACTAAATAGAGAAAATAAATATTTTGTGTGTCTAACGTGAAAATAACACTCAAAATATCTATTTTCATACTGAAGTTATTTTATATAAAAAATAGCTTCAGTTATTTCTGAAAGATTTTCAAATCATTATTTTATTAAATTTTAATACACAATACAAATAAAACAAAATAAATATTTTGTGCTCTTTATTCAATTTTAACAGTTATAATAATGTTTTATTTCAGTCATCGTTAGTTGTTATCGGAAAAAAATCTGGTTTACAGATTTCATCGACCTTAAACACACTTTTAATGTTGCATGCATTATATTACTATAGACGTCGAGTTGATATTCATACAAAATTCCAAGTATTATAACAACTCGATTTAATATAATTTTAAATTTAGTATATTATCTTAATGGTATTTAAAAATTAATAGGTAACTATTATCTTTCATTGTTCTTTTACTGTCGTTTCAACATCATTTTATACCTTAATATATTTTCCAAAAAATTCTACGAGTGTCAAAACGTCTTTGGATACAAATAACAATAATAATTCTTATAATGTTAATGAACAAAAGTATCATAATTAATTATAATAATTTAATAATCGTAAAATTAAAGAAAAATATTTATTTCTATAATAATATAAGTTAATCAAACGTTTAATTACTTTAAATAAATCTAGTGACTTTTAAAAAAAACTACAAATAAATAAAAAAAGTGATGGAATGTTTAAGACAAAGTTAGGGATAGTGATGTACATATATTACTGAAAATACTCTTATTTAAATATAATAATTATTATATGTATATAGATAAACTCTCACGCTCTTTCATATATTGGAGTAGCACTAAGTAGAGCAAATAAATTCATAAATCTTTATCCTAGCTAATCATTAATAAACGTGAAATTTTGTTATTAATTATTATATAATATATAAGAACATGATGTATTGACAATAACTTAGTTTAACAAATTAGTCTAAGACTATAAATTATAGTATATCTATAAAAACAAAGTCATATTTTTTTTCATTTCTATATCTATGATACGTGTTAGTTCAAAAACATGCTTTGCATACATCTTTTCTAAATAAATTCTATTTAAATGAATAAAAAAACAATCGATAAGTACATATGTTATACATATAAGTAAATAGCGTTATTTAATTTCTCTATCAATATTAAACATTGAAATATGTTTTGAAATAACGAAACATCTAACAATTTTATAATATATCGGAATGAATTTGTCTAAGTAAATAAAATGTTATTTAATATTATAATATAAGTAAGAATATTCTTATATTTCTTAATATTTTGTATAATTCATATTGTTACATATAACATGCGCGAAGCATCTTTTTAAAGAAGTTCAATATTATAATATAGGAGATACTATTTAGAAAAAAAAAATCACTTACTTAAATATTTCTTTCTTTCTTTTTACTGCATTGCAAAATAAATATAAGCATGTAACTTTTAATATTTTTGCTATTTTAATAAATGATTACACGACAAGTTATTGATAATGTTTTTTTTTTCTAAATATGGCAACACTATTGTAATGTCAAACGAAATAGTGCTACTCGCACGCCATTACGTCATACACTTATTAATAAATTCAATATTGTATATGTTAAATTTAACTACATTTATACTTATATGGTTACTTAATATATTACGAATTTCTTTAAAGTTTCAGAAAACATTATTATAACATATACGTTAATAAATCAGCTGAAAGTACTTCTTAAGAACGCTAGTAGCGACATTTAAATTAAGAACGATTTGTTAATACATGAAAAAGAAAAAATAAAACAAAGAGCTCTTGAGATTGTCCAATAGAATATAAATATCAATTTTATATGCAGGTATTTTAAAATATATTTGGTGTAAATTAAGAAATATGCTATAACAACGCTTAATTTAAACACTTTGTTCATAAGAAACGAAGGTATTGAGCAAAAGAGTATAATACCTGCATGTAAAATATTTTAAATAACAAAACTTTAGAAAACTTTATTTTATTTTTTCCTTATAGCTAATATTCTTAAATTAACAATATTGAAAGTGAGATAAATAGTAAAATTCACTACTATGTAGTTTTCTTTTATACAGGAATGCTTAAGTGCTGAGAGTGAATGAAGAACGAGTGAATGATACAATAAGGCGACTATTTTAGGTATGGTGCGGTCGATGAGTCGTGGCCGCCCTGAATCTAACTGTCGATGATTGTGCAGACTTGATTATATGATATTTTCTTACTTTTATTTATATTATTCTCGAGTGAACAATGGGCAAACGTTCGCAAAGCTTAACTTCAGGGCGGCCACGACTCGTTGACCGTTCTGTGTAAACGTTAAATGTAACTCAGAAGAAAAAAAAAGGTTGCAATAATTACAGTCATAGGAAGGTTATTTTATCTATTATATTTATTTATATCGCAGTTTCTGCTCATATAAAAATAAAAAAGTGTTTAAGCATAATATGTATCGCCTTATTGAAATTAAACTATACAAAAGAAATAGATAACACATCAAATATAAAAAAAATCACACGGCCATGAAAAACATGAATGTAATGCTTATTTTTTTTATTTTTTCATACTAAGTGAATAAATTATACTCTTTTGATGATGATAAACTTTTTCTAATGAACTTTAAATTCTATCATTATTCTATAAAGCTAACAATAAAAAAAGAGAAAACAAATAAATAATAATAAACAAAACAAAATACTATAATGTTCCTTGCAACCCTGTGAATTCTAAGAACCTGTGATATAATAATAAAAATGGTTTCCAACTAAGAAACAATTAAATATATAGTTAATTATGTTTACACCATACCTTAGTAATATAATGAATAACAAAAAGTATCGCGCTTTTTCCAGCATATCAAAGATGGCAGAGGGAAGAGTGTTAGGACACTCCGTTCCCTACACGAAGCACAATCTTTCGAAACGTTGCCTGATGAGTGACGTAACTAAACACCGCGCTATGCTAACCAGAGGGGGGGAAACGGAAATACTTAAAACAATCATTCCCCGAATGGGAAACGATTCAAAACAATCGAATTGTTGAATTGAACGAGAAAAGCTGTTCAAACAAAAAAAAAACATTGAATAACCCTATTTTATAATTGAAATATACTTGGTTTTTTTTAATGGAAATTGAATCTTAGTTGGATAACCGTAAACGCTTATAATAGGATAAATCTTAGATGTAAATTTTGAAGTAAACATTTGAGCTACAGTACACTCTAAAGAGTTATTTCCTCCATTTTAAATTATTTAATGTATATTATAATAATATTATGTACACAATTCTAAAACGTCCCAATAAAGATGTCGTCAAATCTAAAATTGGCACAAAATGTTTTTGAGCGTCATTGTACCAAATTCGACTTCGTATATTTAGTTATTTAAAAAAAAAAACTATAACATGATAAACAATAAAGTAAATAACACTCAAATATTATCACAAAACAGTAAATTAATACTTTCAATTAAGTAACAAATTTTAATGTCTTTTGACATCAAATTATTCTAATTAAATAAATTCTTAACATAACATTTAAACTGACATATCCAGTTCACTCTTTTTTTTTGTTTCACTCTATATCCCGCATTTAGCAGGCAGACGAAATTAAGTGTTATGATATTCTTCAGAACTCAATGTCCTTCTAATATTAAATTAATTAGAACGAAGAACATGACAATCATTCTCCTGGATGAGAATCAAAGTCACAATCAGGTTTACAGTCAGACAACGCCCCACTGCACGACGACGACGGCTTCATTTTGAAATTGACAAACGATAACTAAGCATGGATATGACTACATTTAGATGGGCACCAAATACTTATCCATACTAAAACGTCGATATCAGGATATGTCTAGTTTAAATGTATATCTAGTCATTATATCATAATGTCATTTTTACCATTAAGCAAAAAAAAAAAAAACTAATTTTTCAAATCGTTTCAAAACTTTTATCATCGTTGTATATTCATTTTGAAGATCTCAAAGTCAGATATATTTAAAGTTGTTATATTTCCTTTTTATGACATTTTAAAATTATAACTGAAACAATTATGGCACAAAATATTACACTTCAGCTGTACTTTATACGTGTAAAATTATATCATGTATTAAAAAAAAATCTTTGTACTGTTTGTACATTGTTATAATACAAAACAATGTTGTATGTACCTAATAGTGACTGTTGACAGTGCAAATCATAATTTTTTTTAAATATTTTTTTTACTTTTTTGTATCAATTGTTAAATATAAGAAAAACACAAAACCTATCCACAAGCTGCCAAACGCTAACCAATCGTATTACTTTAAGCATTTGTTAAAATTGAAAACAAAGAAAAAAAATTACAGCAATTTGTTTAAATTTAACCAGCACAACATCTATCAACTCGCTAACAACAATCGAAATCCAAAATTGAAAAATTTATATCTTTGCGAATGTGCTGGTTCAGCACTCATCACAATTTAAAAAAAAAATCAACACAACTCCAAAACTACACACTTGCCAATTGACAAAATATAAAAAAATCAATTGTCAAAAATACCAATCACTACCACTGTCAAAAAAAACCCTTTACAAAGTAAAACTAGTCAAGTGTCAAAACGAAAGGCAGGGGCGAGTCGGCGCTCGGCGCTCAGTAGACCCAGGACACGGGCACCCACTGCGGCGCGGAGCGCATGCGCGCGAGCGCGGCCTCCAGCTGCGCCAGCGTGTCGTCGATGTCGTTGTTGACGATGGCCATGTCGAAGCAGTGCCCGTACGTGCGCCGCAGCTGCTCCGACTCGCGCGCCAGCACCTCCAGCGAGCCGTCGTACTGGCGCAGAGTACATCAAATATTATAACTGCTAGTGACAGAGGCGGTGTGAAGCAGTGGAACAGCGTCTGACTATAAGTGCGACGATTGTAGGTTCGAATCTCACTCACAAATACAAAAAACATTTCACTTTCTCATTTTGATAAACTAACAAAGCGCGATGTTCGGTTCCATCACTCAACAAACAATATCTCGACAAAAAATCCCTCTGCCTGCCGCGAATATTAGGGTACTATTCGAAATTAATATCAGTTAGAAAAAAACCAACTCACATCAGCAACATTATTGAGAGACGGCGCCGCCACGAACACGACGTAAGGCGCGAACTCCGCAGTGCGAAGTATCTTCAAGGCCTGAGGCTCCACGTCCAAGATGGCGATGCGACGTTCGGCGTGAATACGACGTATTGTTTCCAATTTCGTCCCATACATCGCGTCCTCGTGTGTACCTGAAATAACTTAATTTTATATAATCGCCGTCTTACTTTTTTTTTCTTTTTTTTTATGGAAAAGACACGGCAAACGAGCGTGCGGGTCACTTGATGGTAAGTGATTACCGCCGCCCACGACCCCGTGCA
>DWAN01000281.1:0-26207 GCA_018230445.1 Heliconius hewitsoni | reverse complement strand
AACCAGTCGGTTTTGCAGTCACACTTCGTGCCGCTGCGCTACGACTGGCCTCAAGTTGATTTTTATTTGCTTTATATTCCTTTACAACGTATAGGGACTCTTATATTTAACTTTTTGAATCAGCTTAACGCAACAAAGAATGTAGCTTTCATATAAAATAAAAAGAAAGTAAATCGGACCAGAAGTAGATCCAGATATCTTAGCGCTTAAGCAAACATACAAACAAACTTTTCGGCTTTATTATATTAGTATAGCCAACGTTCACAAATACCTACACAATATCAATCACGTACGTACTTTACGTTCAGTGGATGTCGGTATTGTAATTTGGTGCAAAAAACCGTAATTTACAATAATTACTAATCGATGCCTTATCGCTAATCGGGTTTCAGCTAATTGCAGTCATTACAGCCTTTGAATGGATTGAGATAGAGACGTCGAGAGCAAAAGAAATCTAAATTCAATAATTTTCCTGATTTATAAAATTTT
This sequence comes from Heliconius hewitsoni, assembly GCA_018230445.1. Lineage (NCBI taxonomy): Eukaryota > Metazoa > Arthropoda > Insecta > Lepidoptera > Nymphalidae > Heliconius > Heliconius hewitsoni. Next base: position 25,718 of record DWAN01000281.1, on the reverse strand, counting down.
ACAATGTTGTTTTAGCTTCCCGCTGAAACCCATATGGTAGGCTGGACAGAGAGGACTTGGGGACCCAGTGTCCAGGCATTCAGCTCTTATTATGACAGTTCTATTTCTCATTTTTTGCCTAAATTGCAAGGCAAAAGCCCGACGTTATGTTCCGCTACTCAACACGCAATCGCTCGAATAATGCGGCGGAAAGTGGAAAACGGAGTGTCTTTGCACTAGGTTGCTTCTACCTACTGTGCCATATGCGGGATACAGCGTGAAGCTGATAAAAAAAAGATACAAAACTGTGAAAGCTCCATAGCTTCAGTAGATACAGATCGGTAGGTACTCACCCACTCACTTAGTTAAGAGGACTTTAAGCACATTTCAATTACTAAATATCTAAAGCAAGTAGTTAGTAGTCAGTGTAGTCCGGGGGGCTACAATTAAACTCCTAAGGGATTACGTGGAGTCAAGGAAGCGATTACAGAAGTTTACCAACAGCGAGAACTTAGATTTATCCCCAGCTCCACCATCGACACGGGCGAGTTCACGTTGCTTGTATTAGATGAGACTCTTAAGTATTAGTATCATGATATTAGGTTTATTCGTAATATTTCTTTTTCATATAGTAAATATTTTTTTCAACTTCACACTGTACCCTGTATGTAGTTGGGGAGGGAGAGAGTTAGAGGGAACCCAGTGTTAAGACAATGAGTTTCTCACTTTTCCCTCGAAATTTTGAATCATGTTAAGTGCCGAAACTCACATTCACAACCGAGTGAACAAAAATATTTAAAAATTAATTTTCCTGAAATTAAAACAGAAACTATTACACGCTTGAGTCCTTGCACTTAAATACAAAATTCTTAAGTAAAATAATAATTAATATGTTCTTGAATGCCATTAATAGCTCTTCAGCGCCATGAGTGCTAGACTTTTAAAATGGTCATCGTATAAGATATAGAAATAATACAAAAATGTATAATTGATAATATAAAAACCAATATTTTTTCATTTTAATAGTATAATATTGTTAAAATTATACATTATGAATGAAGTACGGCCATAATAATAGAGTAATTCTCTCGTTCTCTATTTCATAAAGTATATGAAAGTGTTACTGCTAGCGCGTTAGGAGTCGCGACACGCGCGGAGTTCCGAACTCAGCGGGCTCCTCGTATATATACCTGAAGAAGTACCGGCGGAAGAGGTCCACCACGTGCACACTGGCTTGTGAAACAGTTACAGACAAGTATACTATGATTTTGTTTTCGTTTTAAATAAGAACAATAAGTACTTGTTGCATTGTACTCTTAACACGCTATATCCCGCAAATAGGAGGGTAGGCAGAGGGAGCTTAGTGTTAAAACACTCCACTCCCCAGTTTTCGACAAATTTTCGAAGTCATTGCGTGTTGAGTGGCGAAATTCAACGACGCGCTTTGCCTTGCCTATAGTACTGTCAAAATTAAATAATTTTAAACATTGTAAAAATTTTTTCAATATGAATGTTCTAATAATTATGAAAATGTAAGTAGAAACAGAAACACCGTCGAAACGGAATGTGAAAAGCAGGTAACGATAAACACGTCCTCATTTAGAAATCAATATTTTTTTATTGATCGAGTTACATATACAAACATTAATCGAGCTTATCAACAATATCTTTAAATTTTTTAAGAATCTATGAGATACAGAGTACTTTCTTCTACATTCAACACATGAAAAACTATAAAAGTAACAATTAAGATTTTTAAGTTTAAATATATTTCTACATTTCTTTTGTTGTATATCAGTTCAGAATTGATTTGATGCATGATTTGGTAGTGAAGTAGCTAGCGTCGTTAGCGCACAGTAGATACCTATTGCACGTAACGCTCGAAGGTTGCAAGTTTGTATTGAAAAGAGATATTCCACAGCTGTCGACGTAAAGTTACGCCACCTCGCGAACTGCCGAACTAGTATCATTAAAACTTGCCTGAACCGTACGAGATATGGCTCCGCTGATAACGTGTAAGTCGTGACTGCTTCTATGTACATACGAGTTTTAGATTATACAAACATCTAAATTTCATTTGTATTACTAGTAATGAACTTAGTGTTTAGGTAACACAACTCTGTTTTAGTTCTATTTTGTCGGTGAGTAAATTTATTAAAATGTTAGCAAGAGTATAATAGTTGTGGCGCAGGGACCAAATGTGGCTGCAAACGTGACTTGCTGTAGGTTCGATCCCCACTCGAGGAAATGAAATATTTATTTAAATTTATATTTCTATTATCGTTCTGGTGTTGAGGCAAAGCGCGGCGTTGAACGATTCCTACCCTGCCGGATACAGTGTGAAGCTGATTTAGTTAGCAAGAGTGAAAATAATTGTGAGTGACGCGCGTCGTGATACATTTTTAAATAAAAGTTTAAATATAAAGATTTTTAAATAAAAGTAGATTTTTTTGATTTTGCACATCTTGCACATCTTTGCGCTTTTCCTCGACACCAAAGCGACAAAGTAAAAATTTTATATTTTCATTTCCTCGGGTGAGAATTGAACCAATATTGAATGATATGAAGAGATCAGAAATTCATCGAATAATTTATGTGTATGCACGCGCAATTGACCACCGGCTTTATATGACGAACCAAAACTTTTAGCTACCGTTTAACTACGAATTTCAAAGACATATCTTTCAATAACGAGAGCACGAGGGAAAAATTATATGTTCAATGATCGACATGATATTTAAAAATATTAAAATACCTTGCGGTCAGTCGTGACGTAGGTGTTATATGCTCCCTGCCTAGACTGCTATGTGCTAGTGCTTACTTGTTAGAGACTACGACTACTCTTTAGAACTGCTAAGGATACAGCGTGATGTTAAAAAAATGATATCCGAAATGGGTCCTTTTGGACGTAGCCTTTTCGTTTACATGTTTAGCGAATGGGATTAATGTAAAAAAAATCTAATCTTGCTTTATTTGGTTCTAAATAATACAGAAACTTTCAGTTAAGCAACGAATTCATTGGCATATTTTGTCGAACGAAAGTATTTGGAAGCGAAAGAACGAAGCCGTGGCTACACTTAGCCTTATATTTAGTGCCATTCTCTTTACCGTACTCTTATAGGTATATTTGGTTGGATATCTGAGAATGGAGTGTCTTAACACTAGGTTCTCCCTATTTATTCTAATGTAAGCAACATAAAGCGTGGGTTGAAACTCAAAAAAGGAAGAAAACTATTTATATTTACATATAATATAATCTATGATTACAATGTACAATTAGTTGCGTCTCAATTGAATCACGATTTTATGTTATAACTAAATATAAAGTAGACGATGCAGGGTAGCAGGGCAGATAGAAGGAACCTATTGTCAAGACACTCCGTCCCCCACTTTCCACCTAATTTACTAAAAAAATCGTACTCGTCTCTTATAAATACAAGAAATCACGTATAAACAATTCAACGGTTAGTTAACTAGTTCATAAAAAATATATATATTTTACGTGCTTTTTTGTTATATTCCTTACAATTACACTCGAGGGAATACGGGACAAGGATCATAAGGATATTTGCAAGACAAACAACCGGGGCTCAGACAAAAGAATGGTAGCCCTCGTTGTTGGAGCGGCGGGTTAAGTGTATGCGGCGAGACCGAGACGACTCTACACTCCACATACTAGAAACTACACTGTACGCTCTACTATACGTATGTGTATATTGAATAGTCTACTTGGCACGGCTAATATTTTTTTTCGTATGTATGTAAGTACAGAATACGAACTATTGACTTGTCAACTTTTCTCCTTTTAAATTGTGTAGGGAGGTTTATAAGGTAATAAGTTGAATTCGATGCCAGTCGTGGCGCAGGGGAACACTGCAATTGCGGTGGGTTGTGGGTTCGATTCCGACTAGAGGAAATTGAATATTTAACATTTTCATTTCTTAACTGTGGTGTCAATTAAATTTATAATATAATATTCTATAATAAATCAAGAACATTTACTTAGTTAATGAAAACACGAGCAATCCACGTGACCGTAACAAGTAGCACAGCTCTCTAATTTGATTACGACACAACGCGCGCTCTAATGCAATAACGCCCGCCGGCACAATTGTATTAAACGACGGCTCTAGCTCACACGAGTAGCCGCCAGTCAGCCAATTACACTGACACCGCGACACCACGACACCGCGACACCGCGACACTCACAGACACTGTACACTGTAACGAAATCCTCTATTCCCTAATGTTATTGAATGCTCGAACTAGCAAATATGTATAATGTATGTATGTCGCTATGCAATTAATTAGTAAGTCTTGACACGGTGTAGTTTTAATTTATGAGTGGAACTATACGGATGCTGAAGGTGATTATAAAATATTTTGCAATATATAATTTCTAATATTAATTTTAAATATTAAAAATAAAATAGAGTTGAAGTTGAAATTTTTTTCAGAATAAGTCGTGGCGCAAGGGCACAAGCGTGTGACTGTTGATTCGACAGGTTGTGGTTTCGATTTCCACTCCAGAAAATGAAATATTTAATATCTTATTTTATTCGTTCTGGAGTCGAGGCAAAGCACGACGTTTAGCTCCGCCACTAACACGCAATACTTCGAAAAATTCGGTAGAAAGTGGGAAACGGAGTGTATTAGCACTAGGTTCTCTCTGGCTACCCTGTGTGCGAGATACAGCGTTGAAGTTGATTTGATTTAATTTTTATAAGATCATTTTTTTATCTGTCTGTCAAGAGCATTTATCTCAAGATCGCGTGAATGTACCGAATCTGAAATTTATATACAACATTTAAGTTTGCGGTCCCTTGGAGCACCGAAAAAAACTTCTAGGTCAAGGCAATCTAAAGTTACGAGCTATGCATCGATTTTGCTGCATTCCCCGTTTCATTTTTATCCTTTTGAGGTAAGGAACCCTGAAAAGGGGACATAAATAAACCTTTTTTTATGTAATTAATCGACTGGTTATTTATATTATTTTTTATTGGGTATTTTTATTATTTTTGGGTATTTTTTACTATTTTTTAAACAACATACCACGGAAAAAACAATATAAAATTACTTTTGCTTACGGACTAAGAAAATTACACTTTTTTTATTATACTTATATTTTGTTCCTACGTAAAGAAAATAAACAAAAAAAAAACACAGAATAGAAACCCTAAGCCACATTGAATATTTTTAGTGAGACGCCTCACGTACCTACTACGGCTGTATCGATTCCCGTTATCCCGTACGTATGAATAGAGGTAAGCCCTAGCTAATATATTGCAATCAACGGAAGTTGTGTAACTTGTGGGAGGGTAATTAGTTTTAAATGGATATATGACGAGAGGTAATCCCGTATTAATCCGTTATATCCGTAAGTCAAACGCACTCACGTCATTCGACAACTGACGTCTCTGATATATAGACGTGTATATTGTTAGTGAAAACATTCTTACAACTTAGACTAGATTAGTGGTGTTTTATATAAATTAATAACTGTGTCAATATGACGAAAGTAGGGCGGTATGGAAAGTTAGAGCGATCTCAAAGGAAAATACGAATAAATCAAACAAGGCATCGTGATACGAAGGCACCCTCCAGGATCCGTTATTACCTGGGGGTCTCATCGTACGTAATGGTAAATTTACTTTGTGGTTAGCACAGTCTAACACAAGGTAGCTTTAAAAATCACCACACAACGGTAATTTTATAGGGTTAGCGCCCTCTACCTTTAAATAAACTGTTTGTTTGAAGATTTGTTTCACACCTGGGGGTAGGTTTTACCTTATCTAACGGTAATTGGCCTGGATGATCTGAAAGTCTTACCTGAAGGTAATCTGGTAGATCTACATATGTTTCGCCGGAGGTGAATATTATCCTCCACACCAGTATTTGGCCAATATTGGCATACTGGCGGCATATATATAGTTTATATTTTAAATGTTTAATTAATTGATGGCAAAAAAGCAGAAATACCAATTCTATGCTTAGTGAAAAATAATACTTTTAGCGGTGCCCTCGGACCGCAGTCGTCTGTGACATAAATCAGCTAAAATAGCGATACATTTTTGATATTTTAATATTTTTTTTTATGTTTTTTTTCCAGCTCTGCATGTAATAGGGTAGGTGCTAGGCATACGGAGTCTAGTGTTAAGACTCTCTATTCTTCATTCCATTTGATTGTTATAAAATGATGAATACAACCTATTTTGATATACAAGTATATAATATAGAGTAACTTTAATCATCACTGTCTTAATGGACTCGATAGATTTGTTATTCCCGAAAGAATTCATTTCCCGTAATCTCAGGTATTGACTTGGAACGGATTCACAAATAGTTGCTTCTGCCGTTTGCAATATTTCCAGATTCTAGAACTGAGAGACATTGCAATCAGTTTTGATCTTTTATTTACTTCAAGCTGATGCTTACTAGCGTAGAACTAAGTAGCGTAAAATAAAAATTTTAAAACTTGAAGTCATTTATTTACCATATGTGGGAAATTTAATAATTCACCGATAAATAGAAAATAAATATTAGCGTATGTTGATAGAAATAGTGATGTCATACACAGAAACAAGTTGGCGCGTACTGAGTACAACAAAAAATATAAATTAAGATAGATTTTTATACTGTTTGCGTTGTGCTTAGCATTCTTCTAACACCGTATAGTCTGGAGCTTTACGCACATAGACAGAGATAACCTGGGCATCTAGTGTTAAGACACTCTATTCCCATTAAGAAATTTCTATTCCTCACTTTTCTCCGAATTCTGGAGGCATTGCGCGTTGAGGCGACGGGTCTCAACGCCGCGATTTGCTTTGCGTTACCAGAGCAAAGAAATGAAAATATTATATATCAGTGGGAGTTGAACCCACAATCTATCAATTGCTACAGTCCCACGCTTGAGTCCGTGCGCCACGATTGGCCTAAAAAAACTTAAGTTTTTTTAATTGCAAATACATGATTTTATACTTTTTTTTTCAGCTTCACGCTATATCCCGCTATCTTAACAGGGTAGGGAACCTAACAAGTTAAGACACTCCGTTCCGAACTCAACGCCCCACTTTGCCTCGATACCAGAGCGAAGAAAAATTTATTAATTTTGAATAAATATTTCATCTCCTCGAGGTGGGGATAGAACCCACAACTAATTAATGATTTAACAGTAACACTTTGTGCCGCTGGGTCACGATTGGCCTCAGATACATATCTATAAAAAATAATATATACACTTCGCTTAAAAATAATTATAATTTTAAACAAAATTAAAGACGAAACTCTTTAAAGTAAAGTATTGTCAAAGCAATATCATCATATTGGAAGTAACATTTTGTACTGGTACGTGCACACACGCGGGCGCCTGCAGTTGCTCAACTTGGAGAGATTCTTCAGTATACTGTACTACGAAAATTTTGTAAGAAAAGTCGTGGTGTTAAATTTTGATAGATATGCATTTATTTATGTCATTGAATTTTTCAGAAAATATTTTTATTTAATTTATATAGTTTAATTCTGGTATTTAAAAAAAATGAAATGTGTTTTTTCACACTTAAGAAAGAAAACATTTTTTTAGAAAACGTTGAAAACATTGAAAGACGATTTGAAATCGTAAAGGAAGTTATGGTTCAAAAAGAAATTTATCAAATATATACAACAGTCTTACATCAAATAATTAATAAAAACTGCATAAACATGATCATTTTTTAAAATAAATGAAAATATCCAATATTTCACTTCCTCGAGTGGAAATCGAAACCACAACCTGAGTTTGCAGCCCTGTAGGTGCGACATTCAGCCCATCCTTGCCCTGTGACATTACCCATGAGGTCGACGTGAAACGAATATACTTAGTTTGATACACCATCTCCAAGTCGATCAACGCATAGGACTCTTCAAGTCCGTGCACGTCCAAGGGTCCCGGGGCAGCGGCGTGATAGCTCGTCCCGCTGTCACGCTGTGTCGTAAAAACACCTATAGTATTCAACACTGGCTCGCACTGCGCTCCGTTTCGTTCCGCTTTAAATACAAAACTCCACGCTTTTAAATTGAAATCGTGTCGGATCACGTTCGACCGGCGCGGCGCCGCGCGATCTACGGTGTATTTTATTTTTTAAAAAAAAATTCTTTAATCGCTTCGATGGCTTCGATTGTTTTCGTGTGAAAATGTTGGAATTTGTGTTGAGAATATTTTTCAAACTATGTATATAATATTTAAGAACCCCCAGATATAATAATCTCTTAAAAGTAAACAAACAACTAGAAAAGAGCAGATCTTCAAAAGGCTGAACCTCATGATTAAGCCACCAATCAACCCAACTTTCGAACAAAAGAAATAAATCAAAATCTGTCCATCCGTTCAGAAGCTACAATGCCACAGACATACATATTTTAAATGAAACTATTTTAACCGGATTAATCGCGTATATTTTGTATTTTTATACTAGATACTCACACATACAGATACAAACACGTGACACTATAACATTTGAGATAAAATTTTTTCGTCATTGTTTAAGAATATAATGAAGCAAAAAGTAGAAGCACTAAGAAATTTCTTTCCCAATGAGTATGTCGACCGAGCAACTTGAGTCTTCCACCTGTATACTGTACAAAGTACAACACTCACTTGCAGATCTCCGTAGATTTAGTAGCATGTTCCAATTAGTCATGAGGCCAGTCGTGGCGCAGTGGCACAAAGTGTGATTGTAATATCTGACTCTCTGAGACTGATTGTGGGTTCAATCCCAGCTCCAGGGTATTAAATATTTATTTATATTTATATTTTCATTTCTTCGTTCTGGTGTCGAGGTAAAGCGCGGCGTTGAGTTCCGCCACTCAATACGGAATGCCTTCAGAACTCAGCGGAAAGTGTGAAACGGTGTTACTTAACACTAGATTCCCTCGCCTACTCTGCTGTGAGCGGGATACAGTGTGATTCTGATTTAATTTGATTTAATTTCCAATTAGTTGCCGTCCCCGTAATCAATAAATACAGATAAATTTTATTCAATACTTTTCGGTAATAAGTATCAAGTATAAAACAATCTAACTAAAGCTGTGCATTTACTGTCTAATATTGTAGTGGAATTGAAATATTGTAAAATATAAAATATTATGTTGTCTTATCTACCTGTTACGTTCTCTTACTAGATATAACCTTTAATTTATTATTTAGGGTGGCTCTGTGGATAGAAAGCCTTTATGATTACAGGCTCACATCAAATATAAATTTTAATAATATTGCTGAGATGTCTAGAATATAGGAACTTGTATGATTTTTTATTTGTAATCTTAATATTAATACTCCGTTGAGGCTGCCGTCGTTGTCGGTTGGGAGTTTGATTTCCTCTCGTGGGGATTAAATATTTAATATTTTCATTTCGTCGCTCTTATAACATGTCAAACTGCGGAGTTGCTTTCCGCCATTGAACACGCAATGGCTTGACAATCCACCGGAAGTGTCTCAATGAGGAACGTAGCTCAACATTAGGTTCCAAGGTTCCCTCTGCCCACCGTGCTATGAGCATGAAGCTAAATATATAATAAACTCGTAATAGCGCGAGGCAGCCACAAAGGTAAATTATAGGGTATATTAACATTATATTTCATACATAAAATTCTTCTTATTTTAGGTATAAAGATTCCATGTTCGAAGAGAAACTGAATATTTAATATTAGTACGTAACGAGGGCCGTACATATAGCTGTTAAGGTTACTTGCTTATAGAGCTTCAAATTAAATTATTTTAATGAGAACGAGGGTTAAGTTGTGTTTATAATTCAATTTATAAATTATGAATCTTAAGTATAAATCAATAGCTGTAATGACTAGACTTCAGTTTATTCGGCTAAATTAAAATAAATTTATTAATAAATATTGTTGTTAATAAATATTATATTCATCAGACAACTAGCCGTGATTACTGGCACTAAAATGTGAATCCTGTTTCATCTCTTAAAAAGCGTGATAAGACGAAGTTAGCTGTTGAGACCGTTGTGGCACAGTGGCAAAAGCGTGTGACTGTAAGCGCGAGAGTTGCAGATTCAATTCACACTTGGGGGAATGAACTATTATGTACTAACATTTTCATTCTTTTTTTTCTTCGGTCTGGTAACAAGGCAAGGCGCGACGTTGAGTTTTACCTCTCAACCAGCAATGCCTCGAAAAAAATCGATGGAAAGTTTGGAAAGGAGTGTCTTAACACTAGGCTCCCTGTAGCCTACCCTGTTATATGCTGGACACGGCGTTAATAAAAAAAAAACAATAATATCTTTATCTATCAGAACTAGGCCATTCATTCCAAATACAAAGTCTAATCGTATATCACAATAGTGGGGAACGACGGCGTTTTAGATTCAGGGCAGTCTCGATGGATGCGGCGGCACATAATCTCCGGTGCCCAACGCTTCACTGTACACATTTTCCGCACTGCGTATTTCATAATAAATACGTAAACTACCGCTAGGAGACAGGCTCAGGCTATACGATATATGACACGCAAAAGAAATATTACTAAATAGTGAATCTAGGGACCCATGCACGGCTTCGCCCGCTTAGTTTTATTGTTTTATTAGACCCAAATTATACAGAATCTTTTTATTTATTATGGTCTATGTGTTATTCTGATGTATTCACATGTACCTATAGTATTAAAAGGATACGATGACTTTCGGAGAAAAAATGGGCTTACTAAATTCACACACCTGCCATGTTTACAATCTTTGAATTTATGTCTAAAAATACAAAAACCGTCATTTTTATGTAAAAAAAAAGTAATTTGCGAGTTCGTTAACTGTTCATATCGTAATATTTCTTCAACAACAATATCCACGTGACGCTTTACGAGCGCGGCCGTAGATTGGCCCGCGCCGTACTTCCAGCGTGGATGCAGGTACGTTTATAATTGCATGTATATTAACATGAAGTCGTCGTGGCGCAGTAGCACAATCGTGTGACTGTAAAGCGACTGTTCTGGGTTCGGTTTCCACTCGGAGGAATGAATCTAGAAAATTCGGCGAAAAGTGGGGAACAGAGTGCCATAACACTAGATTCCCTCTGCCTGCAAGACTATATGTGGGATATAGCGTGAAGCTAAATAAAAAAGCTTTATGAAGGCTTACAAAATAAGTTGGTTTTCATTAATAAACAGCCAGAGCTCATAGAAAATTTCAAATAAGGCTTAATGTCTTAATGGTTCATCAAGTAAATGATGTGTTGTAATAATAACAGATTCTTTTGGACTACTTATTCTTTACCAAAGTTTAAATATATAATATAGAAGATAAATTTAATAATTGGAAATATATTTATCAAGGTATTTTTTATTATATAGTATTCATGTTATAAAGTAGAGTTTTCATAATTTTCATAATAAAGTTTGTTGTTTTATGTGCTTCGACTTCGTAAAAGAAATAAATTTTACGAATGGTAATCTCTTTTACGAGACTAGGTCATTTTATTATTAACACAAATAGATTATTTCTTAACAAGTGAATCTTCAGTTAAGATGTATTTACAATATATATGAATAATATTATTTGCTCTACATTTGTGAGATTCAAAATAGTTTAATACATGTTTACATTAAAATACAAACAAATCAACCGCCACATTCCGCCACTCAAATCAACTCAAAAAGTGTCTATACTCTAGGTTCTCTTTGCCTATCCTGCAATGTGCGGGATACAGCGTGAAGCTACAAAAATATAAAATATAGTTGGCAGGAACTATGGTATGCTCACTTATACAGTCGTATCTCTCCGTTTGTGGTAATTACAGTATCGGCTACTGATATAATTTTCGAGACGTTTTACCAAAGCGATCAAATATAAATTAATAATTCCACCCATATACAGTTACATTCCAAAAATACATACCGGAAACGTGTAATCATAAAAGAAAAAAAAAATACAGTCGAATTGAGAACCTTTCCTCGCAGAAATCGGTTAAAAATTTAAGCATCACCTCTTTTATTTTAACTAGCATAATAAAAAACACAAAAGTTTTCAGAGAATAATGTCCTTTTTAATATAGACGAATCTATAACACCGATCTGAATAAAACATGGCGACGTGCTGGAACTAGAATTTAAATAAATATTAAATCCAGAAATACCTCCACCGTAAAATGAGAATAAAGCTTCTCCACGAGAGTGGCGTAAATACTGTTTTATATATTTCAGTTATATTAGCATTAAACGATTCGAGATTTTTTTTAGATAACCTATACACTAAAAGAGGCCAGTCGTGGCTCAGGGGTACAAAGTGTGACTGTAAACCGACTGGTTGTGGGTTCGATCCCCACTCCAGGAAATGAAAAGAAAAATAGACAAAAAAATAAAAAAAACAATATTTTTTATTTTTTTGTCTGTTTGTCTGTGTGTTTGCTCATTTTAATCTCAGAAACAGCTTAATCGATTTTATTGCAGTTTGAATTATATTTCCGCAAGCCTAAATGAATTTATAAATATAAGATTAATACTATTTTTAAGATTTTTTTTATTAAATTGGCTAAAACTACTTTTTAATACAGAAAACTGATATTAGAAAATAAAGTACAGCAGATTAGTAAATTCTTGTATTTTATATGAAATACATTTTCATCTTTTTAAGGATATAAATATCTCTGTATTTATTGTTTTTGTTAACTAACTTCTTAAATTATAATGCAGGACGATATAAAAATTACAATATAAAAAATTTATTATTCTTCAATACAATATTGGCAGTACAGCACGATATTTAGGTATTTCATGCGGAATAGCAAAGTAGTTTCGACCGCGCCCGTTCTTTAGTGGCTCGTAAAATTTCCAGATAACCTCGCGGTATAGCTTGCTTCCTTCCTTCCTCACAGAGGCTGAGTTACGTGAGCAGATGATCTTTAAACTTAAGAAATAACAATAAAAGTTAATAATAAAACAAGTTAAGTAATTGAAATGTATTAATAATTGTTTTTTTGTATTCATATTTATTGATAAGCGCCATAGTGGCACTGGGGTACTGTGTCTGATTGTCAACACGGTTACACGACAAGAGTAGCTTAGAATTTATATATTTAAATTGTTTACTTTTCCTGCTCTAGTAAGACAAAGCTCGTCGTTAAGCTCCGCCAATCTCTCGACTACACTTATGACTGTAAAACGAGAAAATATTATAATTAATTTTTAAATTATTAACTGAACTGAACAATATGAATTTTAAGCTTAAGCCAGTCGTGGCGCAGGGGCACAGGCATGTCACTGTAAGCTCGACAGGACATGAGTTCGATTTCCAATCTATCGGGGAAATGAAATATTTAATATTTTAATATCTTCGCTCTGGTGTCTAAGTAAAGCGCGGTATTGAGTTTCCCTACTAATACGTCCTAATACGTCTAGAATTCGGTGGAAAACGGAGAACGGAGTGTTTCCCTCTACATACGGGTCACAGCGTAAAGCTGAAAAAACAAAGAATACTTATCGGAATCCGACAACGACTTGTCTAAAATCCGGCCTTCAAAATGTCTGTGTAAAAAAAATTATTTTGATATTGTATGCAGCAGAATGCGATGTTTTATCCGAGGCCGGAGGTCGTCATTCATCAGATTTTGTACATTCGCAGCCACTAACAGCGTTCCATACGAAAACGAGGGCACCACACGAGAGAGAGCATGTTCCGCTTTGTTCGACGACCGAGTAGCCCGCTTTACAATTTATTATCAAAGAATCTGTTTTCTTTTACCAAATATAAATTCGCAATGCCGCGCTGATGTCGGTCGGAATGTAGAGTTTTCAAAATAAAGCAAGCTTATTTGTGCGCCGGTCGCTGCGCTGCAGTCGCGGCTTAAATGCTTCTCAATTCAATTTGTTCTTACATTTTTAATGTATTTCTGTTTTCATGTTTATATTCATTTGAGGTCACTCGTGGCGCAGAGGTACGTGTGATTGTAAACGCCACAGGTTGTGAATTCGATTCTCAATCGAGGAAATAGAATATTTAGTATTTTAATTTTCCTCGCTTTGGTACCGAGATCAAGGCAACTGCGAGGCGAGGCCAAGGTGATGTTGGACTGAGCTATTCGGATATTCGGCGGAAAGTGAGTAACGGAGTACCTTAACCCTAGGTTCCATTTACCATTCCTGCTATCCACGGGATATAGTATGAATTTATATTGCTTTATATTCATATAAATTCATATTCATATTTAATGATTTTTATGTGCAAAATATCAACTATATATTTCATGTAAAACATATTTATAATTTACATTTTACACGAATCTCAAAGGCCACAAGGACCACATCGTTAATATATTTTGCTTTGGGTGACGGTCTTAACGCAACGGAACAATGTCGGAGCGAAGAGTCCACTAGACTACTTCCTGCCTCTTGGGATGCAAACAAGAGGGATTCTTAAATACAATATATATTAATTTAAAAGTCACTTTTTAGAATTAAAAAACTTTTTCTCATTGTTAACAAGTAACTTAATTCGATGGTGATATTCAGCCGTTCAAAGACAACGTACATACATATAGTGGATGACTATATGTATGTATGTACGAATACTTTATCATTATTCCGCAAAGTAGATGTCAAAAATATTTAGCTTCAAATTTCGATAAAACTATTGTCACGTTTGACGATCGGTACCTCCAATTGTGACACCAGTTCGTCATTTTTGTATGATCGTCACACCTCATCCTGTCAAGGACACCAGATCGTGAAGCTCTACATTTACGAAATATATTTCTCGCTTCATATAATGTTATCTATTCTTTTATACACATAGGTACATGCCCTCGGGAAATTTACGTGTCTTGTACGTGACCTTATGTATTTCTAATAATATTGACACTATGAGTTTTAAAGGTCAACTGAGATCTCCGTCTTGATGTCTTAGCTTTTGTTTGTTATTCTAATATGATAATGTTTACACCGCATGTTGAGTGGCATGTTTTGTTTTGGTACCATAGCGTAGGAATAAAAATGAAAAAAATAAATCAGTTTCACGCTGTATCCCGCAGACATCAGGGTAGGCAGAGGGAACCTAATTATAAGACAGTCCGTTCCCTATTGCCGACTTCTGGACGCATTGCGTGCTGAGTAGCGGAACTCAATGCCGCGCTTTGCCTCGACACCAGAGAAATGAAAATATAAATGTAAATAAATACTTTATTTCCTTGAATGGGGATTGAACCCACAACCAGTCGATTTCACAGTCACACTTTGTGCCCCTGCACCACGACTGGCCTAAGATTCTTCAAGTAATTTCTTCGCGTACATGAAATATTATTATTTCCATGTTCCGCTATGAGCTGAGCCATGTATCACGACAGTCTTCGCCTTATCTGCTGTAGCCTGTAGCGTTGTACTGATTTATGTATGTTATTCTCAACTAAACGGAACTCGTAGACTATCTTATTATCTATTATGTATTTATCACACATATGAACAATCCACAATTCTGTGAAACAAACAATTAAATTAAATTAAAATTAAACTGTGAAAAAAAACAAAAAATAGTTCTAAATAAATCAGCTTCAGATTATAAATGCTAGAGCGAAGAAATGGAAATATAAATTTAAATAAATATTTTATCTCTTCGAGTGGGGATCCACAAACAGTCGATTTTACAATCACAATGTCCTCTTGCGCCACGACTGGCGTCAATTTAATAGTATAATTCAAATAATTTATTTTATATATCAATCAGGTAATAGATATACTCACAAATCACTAACATATAATTGTTGTCGAGGTCGATTTCTAGATAGAGAATGTTTATTTTGTCCGCACGTTTGTTGGCCCGGTTTGGTCGCAGCGAGTGCAATGTAGATACTCTGTATTTTCTTATTACTTCTGTAGAGCACTACGTTGCGATTGATCTAAAAAAATAATCTAAGAACATACTTTTTTTATAATAAACTTAAACACATGTTTAAAATGTAGATATAACGAAGGTAAGATTTAGTTTTAATTTAGTCACTTTTATCAGATTTTAGAAATGCAAATATAAGAGCTTATGTATGAGACAATGATCTTACTTTTTGTCGTTCTTATTTTCTTCTCCATTCCTGTTTTGCGGAAACGAAGATAATTGATACCTTAAGTGGTTATCGAATCTGCTACCGTCACGGTTACGTTTGCTGTGGCACATAGCCTTCAATTTGGACGATAACTTTACTTTTACTGATACCTAACCAAATACCTAAAGTTCAATCGCTATAGTTTTATTATATTGCAAGTGTCGCTGCACTCGACGTTTCTGTTGGTGCCAGACCATTTTTGGCATCTGCTCCTAATAAGACGAGCGAACTGACGCCCAGAATGTAGCACTTTATAAGATGAAATTTATTTAAAGATTGATAACAATTTTATGATTGATATCATTTATATTTTTTTAGTAGGAAGAGGAAAACTAGTGCGAAGACACGTCGCTCCCCATTTTCCCCCGAGGCCTGGATGCAATGCGTGTTGATTTAAAGAAATGAAAATATTAAATATTTCATTTCTTCGAGTTAAAATAGAACCCACAAGCTTTAGCGTTTCTAGTCACACGCGTATGGTCCAGCGATACGATTGGCCTCTAAATTATTTATAAATGATTCATATTATATTTAAAAATATATAAATAAATTATTGTAAAACTAGGAAATACTATGATGTCTCATGCCTCAAAAGTCTTACTCTCCCGCAGCGTGAAGTTAACACATAAAAGTTTTAACATCCAGAAGCCGACAATGGTTCTGATCTAAAAAACAAAGTGATAAAGTAAGTTTTATGATGTTATAACATGATGATATGCAAGGAACGTGTTACGAGAGTATTTATAGCGGCCGAGGGCCTGCCGGCGTGGGGCAAGGGGAGGAGTAAGAGGGGGAGTAGAGTGGAGGGTCGGGGCCACAGCCTTATTAAATTAAATAATAGTGGTGCTTTTCTCGAAGCTCGCTTCGATTTATGGCTCGTGCGGGAACTTCGAGGATGACGGATACGACGTAACGCGAGCCGCGGGAGTTGATGCGTGTATTTACATCCGCATTAATGCATCAGGCCAGTCATGGCGCAGAGGCACAAGTGTGTGACTGTGAACGCGATTGGTTGTGGGTTCGATCTCCATTCGAGGAAATGAAATATTTACTTAAATTTTTTATTTTCATTTCTTCGCTATGGTGTCGATGGTGAGTTGCGCCAGCTCACGCAATGCCTCGAAAAATTCGGTAGAAAGGAAGGAAAGGAGTGTCTTAACACTCCTTCTATCTACCCTGCTGTGTATGGGACACAGCTTGAAGCTGATTTACTAATGCATTATTTCAGCTTGAAATAGTTTTTATTTGCGCTCTATAGTTACTCGATCTGTTGGTTCGCACGCACACTTTTAAAGAGTACAGTACGGTCAATAAGTTGTGGTCGCCCTGAAGTTAGCCGTACATGCCTGCGCAAATTTGATTGGAGAATTCGTCTTACTTTTGATTATTGTTTTTCTTAGTGAACATTGCACAATAGCTCAGCACATATAACTTCAAAGCGGTCACGACTGGTTGACCATACTGTATTTTCCATCTGAAAACAGTATTACCAAATAAAAAAATGTAAAGCAAACGTACGCGAGGGTCCGCGGGCCGGCGAGCGGCGCTGAGTGGCGTGCAGTGTGGCGGTCGTAGAATAAAACGAGTGGAGGCTGCATCCAGCTCGCTTTGATCAAACACTGTGCACGTACACAGTCGTACAGGAGGATTGTTTTATAATTGCCTTTGATATTTGAGCATTTAAATGTACCGACGGCTGGACTTACAATGTTGGTGGGTTTTTTAACTAACAATTTCTATTCTTTTTAACTTTTTCTATCCCCAATGCTTCTTAAAGTATGTAGGTTGAAATGGTTATTTGTGCGTATTGCATACATACATTTATAGTATTTTATTAATTCTTTCTTATTTCAGAGATATTGCGTTTTGAGTGGCGGGACTCAACGTCGCACTTTGCCTCAACACCAAAGCAAATAAATTAAAATATTAAAAGTTACATTTCCTCGACTGGAAGCCGCACCTACAACCTGTCGCGCTTACAATTACACACTTGTGCCCTTACGCCACGACTGGCCCTAGCTTTTATAGTATTTTTTTATATATTTTGAAACTAACTTACTTGCTGTACTACCTATTTCCAGCATTTATGCATTAATTAAAATGGCGTACTAATTAATTATTTGCAAGGTATTCGCAGTATCTTGTAAAAATTCTTTAGGTTCTGAAAATACTTATACCTTTAGTTCCAATTCTTAAAATCGTCATTAATAATTTATTTATTTATAAAATAGGAAATTCTGCTAGTATTGAAATATTTATTATTCATTGACGTCACACGAATTGCAATAAGATCATTGACTTTTCTGATAAAAATGAAATTGAAATATCACAGAAAATTTAAGTCGTAATGCTCTTAGAATTTTTGTATGAAATTTTAAAGTATAGAACAATATTCAATAAGTCTTTCGGCGTAACGATAATGGCAATTGAAATGCATTGAGCAGCGCTGGGCGGGCGGTGCAGAGCGGTCGGGGCGGTCAGTACCGATGTATTGTTTTAGAAATTCAAAATATCTATGAATACTCTGGTTACATTTCGAAATTGGCTGTTGAAAATGAGAAAGCCTTAGACCTGACTTACATTTATATCTTTGTAAAATTATTTAATATTTTTTTGTAGGTTCACGCCGTATTCCGTAAATGGCAAGGTAAGCTGACTTGGTATTAAGACTATCCTTTATCCACTTTCCGTCTAATTCTCGGCTATGACATCTTGAGTAGAAGAACTCAACACCACCACACAACAGCTTCTAATGTATACATAATTATATAATTCTTCTATACGTGTGTTGGTTATCCACCCTAGTACAACGGCCTAAACGGCTGGGCCGATTTGAATAGAATTTTGTGAGTATGTTTCAATAAATTTAACACGATCACCGACACTTTTTTTCTCTACTAGCACAAACGTGTATTTCACGTAGTTTAATTCAGAATGTTACAGGTCATTATTATTTTCAAT
Organism: Heliconius hewitsoni; assembly: GCA_018230445.1. Taxonomy (NCBI): domain Eukaryota; kingdom Metazoa; phylum Arthropoda; class Insecta; order Lepidoptera; family Nymphalidae; genus Heliconius; species Heliconius hewitsoni. Next base: position 6,707 of record DWAN01000281.1, on the reverse strand, counting down.
TTTTGAAAATGTTATAACAAATTCGTACTCTCATTTTCCCTCTTTCTCTGCATTTCCCTCTATCCTATAATTACTTTACAATTTCAGAGGAACTTCACAAGAATATATTAAAAATTGAATCACCTGTCTTCACCAACTAAAAAAACGTCGCTACGTCTACTTCTTGTCGTATAACAAACGCCGCCTAAACTTTGAAATCCAAACCAGACATTTAATTATCCAGTTAATTGTTGGTAACAAGATTTGCAGACAATATTTCAAAGGAAAATTCGTAAAGTGGCTTCCTCGTATCTTAGAGGATAACACAATTAACGGAGTCGGGGTGGCGTTTGGTCCACAATTAGACGCGGTCGCAACTGAATTAATATAAAACCTTTATAATATACAATATAATATATAGATTTTTTCGTTAAAAATGATTATGTTTTAAGCATATGTTTTAGAGTCTAATCTATTTCAAAATAAATTGAAAAAAAGAATGTTTTATCATACTCGCCTACAAATGTTGGGTAATGAACCTGTAATGAAAAAGTTACCTGCACTCAAAATCAAGTTTCTCATTACAATATATATATATATATATATATTTTAAAATAAATTGGCTATTTAACCACTATATGAATATGAATGTTTGACTTTCAGCTTTACGCTGTGTTCCGCATATAGTAGGTAAGTAGAGTCTACGTTAGTAGAGTAAGTTAATCTGCTGTTAAGACGCTCGGTTCCCCATTTTACGTCTATTTTTTGAGGTATTGCATGTCCACCACTCGGTGGAATTTAACGCTGAACTTTGTCTTGGTATTAGTGGAAGTCGATGAAATTAAAAAAAATATAAATTTAATTTAATCCCCTCGAGTGGGAATCGAACCCACGAGAGTTTATAGTCACACGCTTGTGACGCTGTGCTGCGATGGCTCATGTTTGTTTTTCTTTTAATTTTTTTCACTTCTCCCTGTATTCAGCATATAACACTGTAGATAGAGGGAACCTAGTGTAGAGACATTGCGTGCATTTTCGTGTTGAATCACGGAACTCAACCTCAATTCTTTGATTCAGATAAGTTTAATTGAATAGTAAAGTAGACATAAACATCTGAAACCTCTTTTAACTAGCATCGTTCCCCGCAATAGGTAACAGGTAACATAAAAGGTAAAGTAAGATAACCTTCGAACGTTCCCTCAGTCCGTCCCTCACATACATATTACAGGAGACGCCCAAATGTAAGCGACAATGTTTGTTCACCGGCGCTTTAGAATTCCAGCTTCTTCTTTGAACTTACTCGAATTGCCTTCTTTTGACTTCAAACGATATCTGCTCGAACCATCTTATATGACGTTATATATTTTCACACGTTATTTTTAAATAACGTTTTAAATCTTGCGTGTAGTTTACAATAATTTACGAAAATAATCTATTTATCTTTATTTTCAATTAAATGTTCAGCGGGGTTGAGTTCCGCCACTCAACACGCAATGCCGCCAGGTTTTAGCAGACCCTATTTTCTGTTGAAAATGGAATCTGCTGAACCGAAGAAACTTAATGGGAACGGAGTGATTAAGATTCGATTACCAAGTTCCCCCAGGTTACCCTGCTATGTGCGTGATACAGCGTGAAGCTAAAAATAACATAAAAAATATACATCTGACGCTTTCTTTGTGTTTTATCATTTTGAATATGTTGTTTAATTTAGTAGACCCGCGCGTGGGTGTATTTGTCCCTCCCACTTAACAACCTTTAGTACCTGTGCTTTAATATATTATTACAACAATCGCTACATTTTTGTTTCGTCCTAAATAAAATATATTTTTTAAGAGAAATGACTATATAAATGTTAGGTATATTAAGAACGTTTTATTATGAAAATTAATTCGACTAAAAGTATTATCATCATCAAGCTATATCCCGCACACAGGAGAGTAGACAGAGGGAACCTTGTGTTATTCTCTATTCCTTTTAGTGACGTTCCACATTTTCCACTAAATTTCCTACTTTTTTTTATATAAGATAGGCAATGTGGAGAATGCTTATCTAGATAGTGCCTATTCACTCTTGCCTTGAAAAAGTTCAAGTAATACTTACAAATCCTATAAACTATATTAAGAGCAAATGATATTTTTTACACTAGATGCGTTTTACATCAGGTTCGTAGGCGCTTGTGACTTATTAAGGCTTAGACAGGCCTGGTAGGGAGTTAAGCCCATGCTAAGTGCCTGGCGATAGACAACGTCATTTCTAATATTATTGCTAAGAAAATATAAAAAAAATGAGGTTTATAAATTAACGAAAGTTAGGTACTATTTTTTGCATATTAGTTACCTAATAAGTTTAGAAAACTTTTTCAAAGTACTTTGGTTCTAGGGTCATAAAGCTTTACGATATATCATACATACAGCAGGATAGGCAGAGGGAACCCTAGTGTTAAGACACTCTGTACCCAATTTTAATTCTGGAGGTAATGCGCCTTGGGTAGTGGAAGTCAACGCCGCGCTTTGCCTCGATATTAGAGCAAAGAAATGAAACTACTTAATTTTCTGAAGTGGGAATCCAACATACAACCTGTCGCGTTTGTCACACTTTGTGTCCCTGCGCCACGACCGGCGAGTTTCGCGAGTTGTTAGGCGGATGTAAACGCCGTGGTTTGCCTTGTTAACTAAGCGATAAAATTAAAGTATTATATCATTACCCAGATATGGGAATCTAACCCACAATATTCGCGTTTACAATCCCACATTTGTGTCACCGCACCGACGATGGCCTTTACTATACTAAAGTCTCGTGTTCACAATATTTTATACCACGTTCAAATATTATGAATTATTGTGATAACTTAGAAGGCCCTCTACACATATTTATATTGTGTAATCATATTATCAGATAAAATAAATTAAATGATAACAACTTACGACATTTTATTTAACGACGTTGCCTTCCCTTAAATATTAATGTGATATGAATATTTCATAAGAAAACATAAAAGCTTGTCTCAAACAACTGGAAGGTAATTGAAGTAGAAATAATTTATCAGCTGTGTGTATCCCACACACAGCACGGTAGGCAGAGGGAACCAGAGGCGACTTGTTAAGAGACTCCGTTCCCTATCTTCCGCCGAATTCTATAAGGAGGTATTGCGAGACGGAATGACGAAACTCAACGCCGAGCTTTGCGAGACGACACCAAAGCGAAGAAATGAAAGTATAAATTTAAACGAATATTTAATTTCTTCGAATGGGAATCGAACCCACAACCTGTCGCGTTTATAGTCACACTTTGTGCCCCTGCGCCACGACCGGCCTCATTATGTATGATGATGATAGTTATGTGAATATTTTATAAGAAAATAATAATAAATAAACATGAGCAGTTTTTGAGATGGGATTTAAAATATTTTTTACATTAAAACAATAGTCTTTAATATTGAAATATTATTATATATTATTACCATAATATAGAATGTGGTGAGAGGGAAACTCGTCATAGAGTATTTTTAAACATTTTTGAAGTGTTATTCCACAATGAGGAAAGAAAAATATTTATTAAGAAAACGTATAAAAATTTGAAAGTAGCGGGATTTGAACCTGATATTGATCTTTGGAAACCAAACAATAATTCTAAGTAATTCTTTGAGTAGCGGAAATTTGTAAAAATCTCCCTACATTAACAACCTAAATAAGTTGAAACAAGCATATAAAAATTTCGACGTAACATAAAACATAACATAAGAACGTGTAGTTTAGTTGGTCAGAGCGCTTGGACGGTTTCCAAAGAGGCGCGGGTTCAAATCCCGCTACGTTGAAATTTTTAAATTTTTTATTAATAAGTATTCGTTTGATTGATTCAGTAGACATAGCAAGTTGTGGGTGTTCGGGTCGACGGAGGCAAACAACTTTGATTTAGTTTGATAAGGATTACCGAGGAGCGAGCTCCTCCCATATCGCGATGTGATTACGTTACTTGATCTAAGGAAGTATTATAACAAATTAACGGTGAAAAAAATATAGAAAGTTGACACGAAATTAAATACCGTCTCTTTGAATTGTTATGTGCAAATAAATCTTAATAATATCATGTAGGCGCGTTTTTTAGAGGTCCGTCGTGATGCAAGGGCACGAGCGCGTAGTGTAAACGTGACAGGTTGTGGGTTCGATTCTCGCTAGAAAAATTAAAATATTTAATATTTTGTGTTCCGCTTGTTACGTGTTTTTTGAGGAATGGAATATCTTAATACTAGGCTCCCAGGTTCCCTCTGGCGAACCTGCTATGTGCAGGATTTTTTTAATAAGTGTGACGCCTTATCCCTGTTACTGACAAGGTAGTTAGAGAGCAAAAACCGCCGATATAGCTGGGCAAAAGTTACGGTTCTTGCAATGTCGCGCCTTTAATTCGCCTCCAATGTCAATGTCATCAGTCCCCAGATGCATGACCTCCAAGGGGATTCTCATACTTCACCAAGTATCATCGATACATGTATTCTCAAAGGTCAATCGAAGTCTCTCCCTACCTGCCTTTTTTAGCTTTTTGCTCTATTCGTCACTTAGGTAGGTAAGGTAGGTAGAGTGAGCCAAGTATTAAGATACTCCGCTCCTTACTTTCGCCGATTTCTGGAGGCATTGCGTATTGAGTGGCGGAACTCAACGCCGAGCTTTGCCTCGTTATCAGAGTGAGGAAATGAAAATATCAAATATTTCTTCTTCCAGTGGGAATTGAACCAACAGTCTCTAGTGTTTACAGATGAACGCTTGTGCCCCTGCGCCAAGACTGCTCTCTATCTCATATATTATAATTTCATGAATTATCTATTTCATTCTAAAATTAAATCTACTCTCATCCGTTAAATCTGTACTTCGAACTACACGCTAGTATGTAACCATACATAAAGTTCACTCGATAATGAGACGTTTCCTCGTTTAGCTCGTTACGTCGAGAACATGGCGGGCGTCTTGATGTGGATGACGGAAGTGAGGTATTATTGAGATGTTGGTGCACCATGCTGGTGCGACAGAGCTCAGGCGTAAGATAATGAACGAATGCTACAAGTCGTTACAACGTATATAATACATTTGTTCATTCATTCATTCATATCAACCTTTTGAAGCTCAATGTTGGACACAGGTCTCCCCCAAGAATCTCGTAGTTTTGCGCTACCGTATATGTTGTATACTCATAAGTTATAACAGACTTTATTCATGCTGTATAAGAAAATTATATAATTATTATTTATATACTTATTATATAATTGTATATTTTAGAATTAAATTTATATAAATAAATATTATTACCAAAAATTTAATTCTAAAAAATACAATTTTATTTATCAACATGCCCTCTAACTTGAGGGTCTCAATGAGTCTGGAGGAATAAAATATAGAGTCCATCGTCGTCTTCGTCGCGGAGCTCGGACGCGGCAGTCAGCGTTACTGTTCCTAACGAGTACTACAGACAAACACAGACACACACACTACATATAAAAGTTTATTCTGCTAAACATCCTTATCACTATAGCGTTTAATATCCGATGCGACATTACACGAACGACCTCGTTCTGCTCTAACTACTAATACTGTGCTTGGATGTAAAGAAGTCACAGTGAAGGAAAAATATAGTCAATGAATTAGATGTTGATGTTGGTTTCTTTATATTTTCTTAATATTATAATATTAAAATATTTTTACGACTCGCTTCACCAATTATGGTTAATTAACATTTTTTAAAACGCGCTTGGACTCGAAACAAATAAAAATATTAATAAAAATATTAAATATTTACATTTCCTCGGTTGAGAATCGAACCCACAACCTGTCGCATTTATAGTCTCACGCTTGTGCCCCTGCGCCACGACTGGACACACAATGATTAAATATTACAAAGTATTACATACAAAACAATATAATCAGTTATTTCAGGTTGACTGCCCCTATAAACCACATATGACCTCACAGCGGTCCTCCTGTCCTCATCGCTTAGTTGGATTTCCATTCAAATCGAATTCCCCCATTATAAGTTACCGGTTTAGAGTTGTGCCCATTGAAAAGTAATATAAATACATACATCGACGGCTGATTGAATTAACAGCAAGTCACTCGTGACCGCACTCTGTTGCAAATTATTTTATTTATATACATAATTTATATCCGATCGTTTTATAAGGGAGAATATAGTTTTTTTCAACTTCACGCTGTATACTAAACATAGTAGAGCGGCGGAAAATTAGGAACCTAAAGTTACGACACTAGGAATACTCGAGGCATTATGTTTGTGTTTTTAAAAGCCGTGCTTAAAGATGTTACTAGAGCCAGGGATTGATTATGTTAAATTTATAGACGACGACTGGCTTTAGAGTAGTAGAAGAGTAGTAAAGTCACTATAATATGATCTATTTTTTAACCATTCATCATAACCTCTCAACGTAAGCGGTTTTTGAAATGCCTGAAATTAATAACACATAATTGTTTTATTTTTATTAGACTAGAAAAAAGTTGAATATCTTAAATTTTTGCATTTTCCGAATACAAATCGATACTATATTCATCACGAGGAGGTTAGAACAGTCAGAAAATATCCAAATTCCCCACAACATCGTCATATAATAGTATGAAAATACAAACATTTAAAATATGTATGAACTATGTACATAAAATTTAAAAAAGCTGTACGTCATCACTTTATGACAACTTCATGAGTTATCACTGTCTACATCGGATCTATTTTAT
>DWAN01000280.1:0-26249 GCA_018230445.1 Heliconius hewitsoni | reverse complement strand
AACCCACCACCAGTCGGTTTTACAATCACACTTTATGCCCCTGCGCCACGACTGGTCTCAATATACATATATATTTTTATGAATATACATATACATACATACAATATACATACATCTTTTTTTGGTGCTAATGCTAATGGTAGTTTAGCAATGGTAATTTAATAAATCTTACAACAATAGTTTTTTTTAAATAATGAGTTCCTAAAATAATGAGTTTTAATTTTGTGAATTAATGAATTTTAATTTTAACCTTACAACATGCAGCAATGAAGATTAACATAGAAAACTTTTTATTCAAATAACTAGCAAAATAACTAAATATACATAATTTTAATTACAAAAATTGAAGAAGAACAGATTACGAAAATATTATCAAGTTCCCACGGATAATTATGTTTTAAAGAAAAAAAGTTACTAACGTAAAGTAAGTAAGTCATTGTAAATTATCGATTCATAGACATAGTAACTGTCTATATTGAATATACACCTAATCTTATAAAATAGATTTGGATACCAGTCAGCTTCGGGCTGTCGCTTTATTTCAATACCAAAAGGGAATTACACCTCCATTAGTTCAAAGCAATTATTTCTGACTAATCGGCTTAAAATAGATTCTGTAAATATATGCCTTATATGGTTGCACAGAACAAGTGGTGTTTGGCTGTTATTATATTCAATGGTTGTGGGTACGGTTTTCATTTGAAGCGATGATGTTTTCCAATATCAGTTTTTCATTTCCATGTTGTAATTAAGAAGTTGAAGTTAAAATAAGAGATCCATTCCAACAAGGATCTTAACTAAAATATGCAAAATAAAAAATATATAAAAGAAGGATTGGTCTTAATATAAAAGTTGATACTTAACCAAATTTTACTTCTTACCTAATAAATAAAGCTGGAAATAAATTCAAATATTCTTAAATTTCACTTAAAATCTTAGCACCTAATCTCGAATACGATAAGAGGCAAAAAGTACGAGGGACTGTTGTAAAGCGGCAAAAAAGTTTGGAACGTGTCGCTGCTAAAGAAAGGTAGTCTCCTTGATTTTTTTCAACAACGTTTTTGTTCAAACAGAGATGATCTGCTTGTGGTTTTTTGTATGCTTTCTTTCATTTTTTTTTTGAATTGAGAGCGCGGAGCAAAGCTATATTGTAGGCTAGTCGCTGCCGCAACTTTGCTTACCTGGAGTTTAGAACGTGAAAATAAGGAAATATTGGAGGTTTTTACCTGCAATATTTCCTCTTACCGTAGGAATATCAAAAAATCTTCTCTTCCACTTCGCTTCCTAACCTTAGATAGGTTTCATTTTCATTCCAAATATCAACTATCTAAAAAAATAAAAACCAGTTGTTTCCCCTATGCCTTGTATGTCAGTCACGGAGTTACGGATGACTTTTAATGTAGTGTTAATATAATCACGCTTCACGCTGTATCCTGCACAAAGCAAGGTAGGCAGAGAGAACCTCGTGTTAAGACACTCCGTTCACAACCAGTAGGTTTTACATGCCATATTGTGTGCCCCTGCGCCACGACTGGCCTTAATATACATATATATTTTTATATTTGATGTTAATTATATTACAACTAACAACAATAACATATTAATCAACTTCTATATTGTCTATATATGTTATTTATGTATGTATCATTAAAACATTTCGTAAAAGGTCACTTCCGTTTCAAACCAAAAAAGGCATTTAGAAAGCGATGGGAAATGCTCTCGCAAAAATGTCATTCGTTCGTGACTACCTTCAGGGTACTTTCGAACTAAACTGTTCAATAAATTTTATCTCCAAGATAAATGGAAATTAGCTTAAGCATTTTATCTTTCGACATATTTTGAATATATTAGTGATCTCTTGATAATATTTTTTTTATTTACTCTATCTAACCATATTTTATAATAAAATAGAGAGGCCGGTCACGGCGCAGAGGCATAAAGTGTGACCGTAAAATCGACTGGTTGTGGGTTCGACCCCTCTCGAGGAAGTGCAATTTTTATTTACATTTATATTTTCATTACTTCGCTCTAGTGTCGAGGCAAAGCGCGGCGTTGAGTTTCACCACTTAGCACGCAATGTCTCTAGAATTCGGCGGAAAGTGGAATACGGAGTGTCTTAGCACTTGGTTCCCTCTGCCTACTCTGGTGTGTGTGGGATACAGTGTGAAGCTGATATAATATAATAATACTACTGTAGCTGCCATTCTGCTCGATTGTATCGATTTATTATATTTATTTACGCTGTATCTTATATGTCAGGGTAAAAAAAACCCATTATTGTGAAATACAGTCTCCATACAATCACTCAATGATGTGCCTTGTCTTGTAACCAGATCGAGGAAATGAAAATAAAAAAAACTGAGTAAGAAATCGAACCCACAACCACCGCGCTTACATTAGGACGCCGCGCCACTATATGGTACAGTCTTACAACTTGTACACCTAAAATATTCTACACAATATCAAATAACACAGATAATCGGAAACACAAAGAAGAGAGATTAAAAAATCTCAAGTATAAGAAGTCCAAAGGTGCAAACTTAAAGATTTACTGAATTCTCACGAAAAAGCAAAAAAAAAGTGGACAAAAGTCCGACCACACCCACAAAAACGTGAATAGCCTACGTTTGAAATGTAACACGATACATTCAAAGAGTAGTCGAGTGCCAGTCAAGAGGTTCCCAAACAAGATAATCCCTTTGTTAGTCGGGTTATAATGGTGTCTCCGGGGTATTGGGAATTATTTTCTATTTCTATTTCACAGCAGCTGCGGCACTTCAATAGCGTATTTTAAAGTAATAGTTTGATAACCTAGTAGTTTATGCATCATTTACTAAATATTAATGTATGAGAATTTGAAAGTGCATTCCGCTTCCTTGTATTTTTTTTCTATATCCATCTATGGAAAATGAAAATAATATTAAATATAAAAAATTTTCAAGTATACTGTGAGACCTATGCATAGCAGGGTAGACAGATAGATAATCATATCATAACATTTGGTTATCAGCTTCCCGCCGGCAATCCCGTGTCTTAGAGCGGAGAAATTATAATAAGTCATTCCCCTGAGAACGAATGGAACCCGCACCCCGCTGTATCACTACACCACGACGTCCTCTAGTGTTAAATTCAATTTTAGTTTCGTGTATAATTGAATAAATGTAAATAAATGAAATCCATTTCCGTAATAAATGACTATATCGATTTCAATAATAAAATTTTATAATATAATAAGATTTTATGCACCTACAAGAACCCTGCAGTGAATTTTGACGACCGTGTCGCACAGTGGTAGTGCTGGGTTAAAATTTATTCGTACATAAGTTCTATTTACGTCAAGAGTTTCTAAAACTGTGGGATATTTTCTTAAACCAACTTAAAAGCTTTTCCCCTTTTAAAGGCAGTCTGTTCTCCACTTTGCATACGAATTTCGAGATATTGCATGTTGAGTAGCGTAACTCAACGCTGCGCTTTGTCTTCTGGAACAGGGAAATAAAAATAAATGTAAAATGATCGTTGTTCCGAGCAGGATTGGAACTCACAGCTGTCGCATTGAGAATCACACACGTATGCGCCTGCGCCACGACGCCAGGAAAAATATTAAAACTTTTGACTTCTAGATATTTTATGAGTCACCTCCCACAATGCCATTAACCGTAGTTATTATAAATCTATTTAAAGTCCTTAAACTTATGTCGTTTCACGTTAAACTGAAACACACCAGCTTTAGAAATGACAAGAATATATTCTTTGAAAGTTTTATGACGTTTTACTTCGAATGACTTTACTATGTGCCATGTTTTAGAGGCGTCCAATGTAGAACATTGAATATTTTAATTTTGTAATGAAATTTTATTTTAGTAGTAATAGCTATATATTTGTGGGATTCCGGTACTTTAACGTGTAGGTGGTTGTCCAGTTAATATATACATTTAAATAAAGATTTTTTTTCCACACAAGAGCCGAATTAAAAAAAATATATTTTGAATAACAACATCTTTATCCTCTTACAATATGTTTTTTTGCTTCACGCTGTTTCCTTCACATAACAGAGTATAGAAGGAATTTGGGAAACTAGTGTTACGCTCCGTTCCATCAAGACACATTCGTTTCTCATTTTCCGTCGAATTCTCGAAGCATTGCATTTTCAGTGGCAAAGCTCAACGACTCGTTTTCTCTCCTCGAGTGGTAATCGACCTCCAGTAAACTTGAAAAATTAATATATTTAATATTATTTCAATGCTACGCTTGCGCCCTTGCGCCACGACTGGCATACTTGCATACAAAAAATATATATAATTTCTTGTAACAAATTTTTTACATATTAATACATCAATACTATAAAATTATCGTATATTTAAATGAACCACTAACATACAATCTAATCAACTTATTAAGCCCAAAGTATGTAAGTTACAGTAATAGCTGTAATAAAAATAACTAAATTAGATCTGGTCGCTATTATAAGAAGGATTTATGATTGCACTCAAAAAGCGAACGGTTGTATTCGATATCTAAGTTGTTCTTTATTTTATTTCATGTTTCAAGCATCACTCTTACATTCTAGATAAAAATGTGTGAGTAAGCCATTAGATGGTTTTTGTAATAAGTAATATGTAAGTAAATAGTTATATTTTTTTATTTTAGCTTCATAGTAGGGGATGCAGAGGGAACTTAATTTTAAGACACTTTCGCTGAATTTTAGAGGCATTGTGTGTTGAATGGCCGAACTCAACGCCGTGCTTTGCCTCGTTGCCAAAGGGAGAAACAAAAATATTAAATATTTGATTTCTTCGAGGGGATATCGAACCCATCTATGTCCCGCTAGTGCCCCTGTGCCACAATTTTTATTTCATATACTTTTCAAAGAGGCTAGGAGAACTTTTATACTAGATTTTTTTAGCTTTACGTTGTAAAACAGAAGAGAACAGCAGAATCAACTTAGTAAAACTAGATGAAAAAAGAAATAGAAGAAAGAAAAATAAACCTAGTAACTAGATGGAGTGTCCTAATAGATACTCCATCTCCAACGTATTGTCCAATTTTTGAGATAATGAGAAAATATTTCTGGATATATATTGATTTATTGTTGACTATCTTTTATTCGTCTTGATATGACAAAGAAGGCAGATTCGATTTCCACTTATAACAGATTGACAAGAGAGAGCACCACAGATACTTCTTCTATAATATGTTCGTATCTTGTATACTAAACGAGCTTTTAAGCTTTGCTCATTTGAATATTCATTAACATTTTAATGCGAGTTTCTCTAATTGAATTTCTGTTTATCTAATTTCTGAACTATAAACGTTGGGAACGTATTCTTATTACGGTCGAGTGCAAAGTAGTATTAAAATAAAAGAGTTTATTATAACAAATTCATAATATCTTTAATTTTTAACTTAATTCAAGAAATTGCACGTCGAGTGGTAGAACACGAAGTGTTTGAACGACAATCGTTCAAATATAATCATCGTCTGAGTGCGGGAATTGAACCCCCAACCATTCCACCTAAGTTGGATGCTATGCCATTGCGCCATGATGACCATTTATAGTAATTTTCAAAGCGCTATATCTCTATATGAAGAGTATACTCAATCAACAGCAATGCATTCTTTCTCACGTACTTCAACTAACATGTGTTTGTACAAAATAAACAGCACTAGAACCATATCATGTGGCTTACTATATCACATTATAAGAAGCCGACATGGCGCAGTGGGACAGTGTCTGGACAGTAAACGTGACGGCTGGTTCAATTTCGACTGGGGAAATGTATTTTTTTTGCGTTTAGATAACAACATAAAGTGCGGCGTTCAGTCACTTAACATGCAATTCCATGATTTTTTTAATGGAAAATGGGGAACGTAATGATTTGCATGGAATACCTTTTTTCTACTCTGCTATATAAAAATAAAAAAAATCTATAGAAATAAATAATAAAAATAAATCGTTTATAGAACACATCGTTAGCCCCAAGAATTCCTTCACAACATTCAACATATGCCACACCGTGTCGTAATAAGGTATTTCTTCATTTGCATTCATTCTTTTTGGTCCAAAAGAATTTTAAAACTACAAAAACATTTGAATGTACCGTCAGTCACGATTGCATTTTTGTTCTTGTTTTGGTATATAAATTAGTTCTTTAAATGAGATGTTGACTGTAGTCGATTCTTTTTGTCCTTTGAAATGTTGTTATTCTTTTTTGGTTGCCAAAGAAGAAGATTTATTTGGTTAATTATTGTTTGAGGTCGTCGTGGCGCAGTGGGACGTCGTCTGGTTCTACCGCTATGGACTGGGGGAATGATTATAATTGAATTATTTTTATTTCGCTACTTTGGCAGACAAAACGAGGCGTTAAGTTCCGCAACTAAATACGCAATGTCTCTAAACTTGGACAGAGAGTGGCGAACGGAGTGTACTAATACTAGGTTCATTCTGTCTGCCTCTTCTATGCGGGAAAATCAGAGAAAAGCTATAACAATTATGTAATTTTATCTGTGAACTTAATCTGTTCAGATTATTTGTTATTTATTCGACATTAATGTTGAGCTTCACGATAACGATATTTGTATCTAGAAGCGACATCTCTCAATCTTTGTATAATCGTAAGATCGACATCTTACGATTATCCAAGAATAAATAAAATTACACCATTGCAGCATACAGCTTCAAGCTGTATCACAGCACCCTGCTATGATACAGCTTGAAGCTGAAGGCGGGGGGAAACTAGTGTTAAGACACTGTGTGGCAACGCCGCGTTGTTTTAACACCAAAGCGAAGAAATGGAAATATACATTTAAATAAATATTTAATTTCCTTGAATGAGGATCGAACCCACAACCAGTCTATCTCACAGTCACACTTTGTGTGAGTAGTCTAATATATAACCACTAATGCTCTAAATCCATTACATCTAACGAATTTAACTTACATACTTAATAGCTTAGATATTTTATGTGAGCCTGGTATTCAATAATCTTTCATCTTTAACAATAAGTGAACGTTGTACATTAAAATGATGGAACGGCCGCTATTTACAAGCGCCATAACTGTTGAATCTGGTAGTCACGTTGATTGATCTTATGGACTCCCGATGGCCGTTTTAAATATTTATTATGAGGGATTATTCAAAAAGTTTTTTTTTGTGATATAAAAACAGTTTAAAAAGCACCAATCTATCTTCCGTTCTATATTTCTAAGAATTTCTTCGTTATTATAAAATTTAACTTAAGGATTTTTCAGGGCTTAGTTTTGTTTGGCGTTTAAAAGCAGAAATGGTTTGAAAGCTGTTCTTTGAATTACATATTTACAAAATTGTATTTGTCAAAATCTCCAGATTAAGCCACAAATATTGTTCCTATAGGAAACAACTGAGGTATAGATATTGGCATGAGGAGATGGAATGGTTGTGAGTTCAAAGTTCGATTGGTGTAATGTTTTTTTAAATAATTATTGTATGTAATATTTATGATATCCGATATTGTTAGCAAAATTCTGCAAATAAAATCGGGCAATTAATTCACAATGTAATTGTTTAAATGGAATAAAAATTATAGAGTCCTATATTTTTATTACTTGAAAATAAGTTTACAATAGAAAATAGAATTCACTACCACCATTTCCTCATTCCATTATCTCCACTAACATTTCCAAATATCAACATAATAATATGCATAAAATTTGATTTATTCTGTGTTATTGACATTACAATATCTATACCTAAAAAAGTGTATACAACGTAAATAATCGATCTACAAAAACATACAAAAAAAACTGATTTGTTACTCACCAAATAAAAATTGAATAGACCACACACGTTACATTATTAATATTGTTATACGAAAAGTTTACAAAAATTGAATATCAATCGCAGCTGGAGGCTTTACAGTTTATTGTGTGAATGAATTTATTATCAATTTTCTTGTCAAGCATCCGCCCTAATGGTTCGAAATTTTCTGAGCAAGTGTAAATTTTATTAGTAGTGGGCAATTACTATCATAGAGGAGCATTATTATTGAAATTTTGTAAAGGAATTTGATCGTCAAGTGTAAAAAGATAGATGCCCTTACGCAGGATTCGACTCCACAGATATAGGTCCATCATCAGGTAGTCCTTCGGCTTGTTGACCTCGTAATTCATGGAACTGTTTTTTCAATAAAAAAATCATTTGTACAAAAAAAAATATATGTTTAAGTATTTTCCAGAGAAACTCTATTTCTATATAGTCAGATATAGAACTGGTACACTCGAAACAAAGCAAAAAGTTCTACTAGCTTGGTTTTTGATTTTTGAGCAAAAAGTGAAGGACAGTACAATACAAATTTTCTCCTAGCTTACTCGGCTAATAAAAAAACATATTAATTAAAACACATTAACTGTACCACTGTTTTATAGGGAAGATACTTCCACTCTACATCTAAAACAAGTTTCATCAATAACCTTGAGAACACTATAATTTCTATCGTAGAAAGAAACTCGTCCGACCCAAATGACGAAAGAGCACACGTGATAATTGTACCGAACCAAATGTTAATTGAGTTAAGAAATCAATATCAATAGACATAAAGAAATGAAGAAACAAAACCTGATGTTCATTAAAAATACATAATATTAATTAATTTTGACGGAGTTTTGATTAAGTGTCATACATTTGTATGAGCTCAATCAAAAAACATGGGAATTTTAGTTTTTATTATTTTATTGACACTTCCAAATGATTGATATCGTATTAAAGTTATTATGTTTAATAATAAATTTTATAGTTTATCATAATATCTAAAAACGTCGTATAATATTAATAAATAAGTCGCGGTGCAGGGGAACAGCCGTGTGGCTGTAGAAGCAACATATTATGGGTACGATTTCCACTCCAGGAAATGAAATATTTAATATTTTCATTTCTTCACGGCGTTGAATTCCACCATTCAACACGCAATAACTCCAGAATTTGGAGGAAAGAAGGAACGGAACTAATCTGAACGGAGTGTCTCAGCACTAGGTTCCCACTACTAACCCTGCGGGATACAGCGTGAAGCTAAAAAAAATACAATATTAATTTTTATAATGTAAAAGTATTTTTCTTAATAAAACTTATACACATTAAAAAAAATTACATATTAACCTGTTCTCGATTTCCACCTACTAAATTAATAACTCTTCATTTTTCATGATAGAGCCCGATGATAAATCACAGAAATAAAAATAGACCTGTTATTGTGTTTAATAAATAGGACGGTTAGTACGGTTGCATATGAGTGAATTAAAAATAAAAATAAATTAACGACATTGATACAGTGAGAGATTGATACAAAATGAGAAAAAGGCTCTCAAAACAAATCTCATTAAAGAAAAATAGAATCGAGAAGGAAATAGCGTTCGGTCCCTACGAAAACGGAAATAGAAATACACTGAACGGAAGTAAAAGTAATTATGTTATCCTCGCTTTACTCTCGCGGCTTAATTTAGCTATGTCTCGTTTCAAATAATAATACAATCTACAATCTAGTATTACTGTCAACGCTACACCGTCACAAGAGTAGCGACCTGATAACGAATCCTAGCGAAATTTTGACGAGGGTATAACTTGATATGAAAATTTAAACGATTTTCAACTTTGTCATATAAAGTTTAAGGTTTGTTGAAGTGCTTTGCTCAAATATTGGTACAGGGAGCAAACAGTATCTAAATATCAGCTATGTTTCACGTGTAAACAGGCGCGAGTGAGGCGTCAAACCAGGTGCGGACTTTTGAGCGAAATCGATGCCTGTACTCGGGGGACGCGCTATTATCACAGTTGCCGTTTATTTTACTGTCACTGTCGAATTAATAATAGATTCCACAAATATAATGAAGCATTTGAAATGGAGAAAGTTATTTTCGATTGGTTTTATTTTGCCGAAGAAATCTTTGTTTGTTCATTGAGTTTCGTTTACTGTTTGTTTTATTTGAGATTTCATTTCATTTTACACAGATTGTCGAGATTTTATTGGACATTTATATTTGCTATGCTTTGACTTGTTAACTGAATTCTCTTATTGAAATAATACAGAAAAGAATAGTTCGAATTCCGCTACGTTAATTTTTTTATACGTTCTCTAAATAAGTAAAAGACTAGTTTTAAGAAGCATTTATTCAATTCAAATGATTTGTTAGCAACAAAATATTGTATTATATATTTGGATTGTTATACATTAAAAACATTAATCTTCCTTCGCATTGTTACAGACGAACCAAGCTCAACAGAACCAGAACACAGCACCACACCCCCAACACCACCAATCCCGTTACGACCAGAATATGCTCATCCAGCTGGTGTAGAAGCTTTAGACCCTTACAATTCAGAAAAGACCAACCACCAGCCTCATCATAGAGACTATTTAGAAGAAGACTATGATCATGAAAATCATAAAGAAGATGAACATGAAAACAGAGATGATACTGATGAACTACCTTCGTTGTCCGGAGACCATCTGTTACAGAGTTCTACGGATGATCTACCAATGTTCTTATTAGAACCTCAACATGCTTATGTAGTACGAAATAAACCAGCAATGCTAAGATGCCGTGCGGCTAATGCTTTGCAAGTATACTTCAAATGTAACGATATCCGCTCGGTTGGTAGTACACAGTTCGAATTCGTAGATCCACAAAGTGGTGTCAGAATCGTTGAAGCTGAGTGTAACGTAACGAGGGATCATTTGGAGGAATATTTCGGGGAGGACAGATTTTCGTGTACTTGTCACGCGTGGAGCAGCCGCGGTGATATACGAAGTCAGCCAGCCATAGTAGAATTGGCATGTAAGTAAATCATATTTTTTTATGCTTATTTACTTTTATAGACTTAGATCCTTTTTATATCATACAAGCTATAAACACGATTTTATTTATTTATAGTATAAAACTTATAATAACCGCTCATAAACTTTAAAGTTTTCGTACCAATTTCCCTTCAAAAATATTATACTGATCTTCCACCAAACAACTTCCGCCGAATTCTTTGAAATATTTCGTCAAGCACCTAATATCGAGAAGCTCATATAAAACATCAATAGTGATAAAATCATTAAATATTATAGTTCTGAAATTCCCATTTCCGCATCTAACTGGGCGTGGTGTAGCATTTCATCGAAACTCATAATTTGAGTGTTTCCGTTGCCTTATTTTTAGCT
Organism: Heliconius hewitsoni; assembly: GCA_018230445.1. Lineage (NCBI taxonomy): Eukaryota > Metazoa > Arthropoda > Insecta > Lepidoptera > Nymphalidae > Heliconius > Heliconius hewitsoni. The sequence goes on along the minus strand of DWAN01000280.1, from coordinate 15,074 downwards.
AACCTACTTTTACCGTTCGTTGCAGTCGTCTCCGAGGCATGACCGAACCTCTTTAGCTATGAAGTTCTCAGCAATATTTACATTTATAAAGCAGTTGACTGACGTATCTTATTTAGTTTTGAATTTTTGTTTATTTAAAAACAAATTTTAAGAAACATCTGGTCGAAATTTACTTTGGTCAAAGAAGTTCTGGAAACTCGTGGGAGGAGAACAGAATAAATAACAATAATAATTGACTTCTCAGGATAAACTTTAATATTATTTTAGGCTGTCGTTGTGGTACACGGGACAACATTGAATATAAACTTGTAGGGGTATGGATGCGATTCGCATCCAGGGGAATGATTATATTTTAAACAATATTCAGTATATTGTATCTTTCTCATTATTTGATCAATTGAGCTTTTAAAGTTTAATCTAAATAGTTTAAAGTTATTTTTCAGCTTCACGCTGAACCTTTTAAGATTCTGTTTTGTGCTGAGATTTCCTAACATTGCGTGTTGAGTAGAACGAATGCGGATCTGAATGCCGTACTTTGTCTTCTATGAGTATCAAAACAAAATAATTAATTCCACCGAATAGGGCTCTAATACACAACCATCACAACAACTGCGCCATGCTGGCCTCAAAAATTAATATTATAAAAAGAAATGTTCAAAATTAACATAATTTCAATACACGAATTGTATTTTAAATTACACATTACTAATGCATCGAGAGGAAATACTAAAATTTTAGAGCCGGCTCTTACAAAGTGCCCTTAATGCGCCTATTTATATGAAAGCTTTAATCCTCCGAAGCACTGTATTTAGTGCATGGCTGTATTTCATTATGCTAATTATACTTCTGATATACGTATATCTTTTAAACTTATTTATTTTTTCTATGTCAGAATAATTTTTAGAGCCTTCCTTGAGGTTTTTTTTTACGATTAAATTTTATTTTAATTGCATACCCTTGTTTAGTCTACTAAATATACAATTCCACTGTTATTCTTTTTCTTTACGCCAAATTAGCGAATTTCAGAGTTATTACTCACACTGGGGCATTATAATATATAAATCATTTTTCTCTTTATTCCTCTACTTAACTAGCAATACTCTAAAATTAGGCGCAATGTAGGGAATATAGTGTGCAAATATTAGATTTTTTCTAGTTTCCCGCCCAGAAGGTGGGAGTCTGAGAAATTAAGTTTTGTTGAGAGGACAGACCAGAACAATCCTTAGTGTACATATATCGAGCCCACGATCACGTTTTAAGGTGAGTATTGTCCCGCTGCGCCACCACGGACGGGATCATTAACCACAATAAATTGGAGAGGAGTGATTATCATGATTTTTTCCGACTTTACGTGAAAAAAGTAAAGACGTGAAAAACGAAAAAAAAGTTAAAATCCTAAATGTGGAAACACTTTTTCAAATACTAAAAGTATACTATAAAACATAGATCTTATTGAACTTAAATCACGCTCGCCGTAGAATCACTAAACAATTCTATATAAGGCTTCAACTGACATCCATTTGTCTTGTCAAAATAAATCCAAAATTATTGTAACTATATGGAAATGGACGTTTCACTAGACGTTCGTGAGATACAATGTTAAATTCTGATATATTTTGGTTATTTGCATAATATTGTAATATATTACGGCCAAGTTCTGGCGAAATAGATTTACTTTGAAGTGAAGAATGTAGTGATACAACACTACTTATTATAATTGACCAATTCTTACATTATATACTATGAGCGTAATTAACGCGGTTTCGCCCTCTTAAACTTATTCTTATATTATATATTATGAGATTTTCGGATGTATAAGTTTTTACTTAATAAAAGAGTAACTTTCGCGTGAAGCTATAATGACAAAAAATTATATATGATATATAAAAAAACCCGGTGATCCCGGAGAAATCAGCGAGAGCAGAGTCACAAAAATCTTTCACATTTTATGGATTGCACCGTGTTGTTATACATGGATCTTATAAGGAATCAGACTTTACTCAACTGGTATATTCGATAACGAGGGAAGTAAAACTTTTAAAATGCTTTCAATCTTTAATGACAGTAGTTGCTCAACGAAAGTATCTCTTATGGTGAAAACGGCTCTTTATTTTACGAATTCTATTAAAACGGACCTCGATTAAATTCAATCTAAAATAGTAATAAATCTTCTATGCATATTAAATGAATGTCGGAGTAGGCCGTTCCTTAGATTTATGTGAAACTTAATTTAGTGTATGTACTTAAGTGATTTTGCAAATTGTTGTTTAAAACTATCATTATATATGTATTTTTGGTAGTTTGTGTATCCCGCATATTAGGGTTATCCCGCGGTTAGGGTAGAGCGAATCAAGTGTAAGAACACTGGCTCTACTAGATTCCCTACTTTCTGTATAATTTTTCCGAAGTGGAAATCGACACCACAACCATCAAATTTATACCCTCACTGCGCCACAACAGCCATATAGTAGGACTATATAGACAAACTAACACAACTTTACCCTACTCTGTGTGAATTTTATTCAGGAAATGAAACGTTCCCTAGATTTATGGCTTTACGAACCCCGCTACCGTTACTCACTTATCATTTACGCCCATCAACCGTTTTACGTTTTAGTAAGAGTTTTTTAATGTATTTCTTCATTGCATTTTGTGTTTCAAAGTAATTAAAATTTTATGATCCTGCCGTTGAGGAATTGAAATATGTTTAAATTAATAAGCGTGAGGGTTGTGGCTTCGAATCTGTTTTGAGGAATGGAAGCATGTTTTTTAGATTCACGCTGTATTGTGCACTTAGCAGCGGAGGGAATCTGGGAACCTGGTGTTTTTCTTCACTTTTCATCGTATTCTAGAGGAATTGTGTGTGACGGAACTGAACGTAACGCTTTGCTTCTTTACCAAAGAAAAGAAATTAAAATATTAAATATTTCAATTTCTCAAGTTGGAATCAAACCCACAACCTATTGCGTTTTCAAATTGTATTATAAAATACAATTTAAAACCTTTTTAGTCACTTTTTATCAATTATTTTAAACAAATATATGAAAAAAAAAGAAAATAAAGAACGAAAATATATGTATTACATTATATTCACCGTGCGTTCAAAAATCCAAAAAAAGACATCACTAATACATTATAACAACCACTTAATAGCACGTGCCACAAAACTTAGTAAGTCACTAAGTATTTAGACACTAAGTGAATTACACGAAGCGATTGTAAATCTTTATATAGAAGACTTAACTGTGACACTTTTAACATGTAGTAGGTGTCATTAATAGAAACATCGGTACTTGAGTGTATTTAAAGCACTAGTGAAACAATTAAAACTGTCGGGATGGAAATTTAGAGACGTTATTACAAGAATATATATGGCTCAGTAATTATTTATTTTGTCTTTTTTGTATGTATGTATGTTTGTACTAACTTTTATATGGAACTGGTGTAGTGGGTTATATTAAAGCAATTAACGTTTAATATAGCCTATAGCCGTCGTTAATATACGGGCATTTCAATGTGAAAATATTTTTTCGATTCGAATCAGTTGTTTCTGAGATTACCTTGTTTAACCAATCAAACTATTTAGTTTTACAATTTTAGTTAGTATAGATATAGATTAATAATTGTGATGCAAGGTAAGAGGAAGAAGGAGAATTTTTTTTTTTAATAAAGTTTAATTATTGCTAGATAAGTGCAGGGCATTGGGAATCTAATGTTAAAGTCACTTCCATGTCCTTTCCGCCGAATTCTGGAGGCATTGCGTGTCGCTCAACTCTAAGCCGCGCTTCACCTATACCAGGGTGAGAAAATTAAAATATTTTATTCCCACATGTGGGAATCAAACCCACAAACTATTGCTTTTATAGTCGCACATTATGTATTTTAATATGTTTTATAGCTATCGAAATTACTCGGATATAAAAAATAGTAAGACAGAGTTTCACTGTCGTGGGTTCCATTTCCATTTGGGAAAATTAATTTTAAATTACAAATTGCATGCAATATCTCGAAATAAAACGGAAAAATGGAACCTTATGTATAGAGTTATCAATCCTAATTATCTTGTCATCGCAGAATTAGAGTTGATGAAGGTATTCTATTAAAAAACATCTATAGGGCAGACAGTCGGGAACGGAGTGTCTTAACATTTAACACTAGGTTCGCTCTGCCTACTGATAAATCATATCACTGATAAAAAAACATGTATGGACGTCGGGGGTTCGATTCTCACTGAAAGCAAAAAAGATATCATTATTTCCCGGCATCTGTTTATATTTAAAGTGAAAATGATAGGAATTATAAAAAAAACCGTAAGAAGCTTAGGTTCACTACAGTGTCATGTGACGCGTGAGGTCGAATGCTTAATATCTTACCGTATCGAATGGCCGGAATCAATTACTCGTCACAATATCAGAGTCTTTTAACGAACATAACGCATCGAACTATTCGCTAGATTATATCGTGTTGCAGTTAGTTATATTATTGTCTTCTATTGTATAATTAGTTTATAATTAGTTATATATTTAAGAAATTTGAGGCCACTCGTGGCGAAGGGGTGCGTGGGTTCGATTCCCACTATTTGCTCTTGTGTCGAGGTAAAGTTGAAAGTGGGAAGCGGAATATCTTAACATATATACCCTGCACATATACATATATAAAAAATAAGAAATGTATAGTTATACTCAACTGTACTAAGGCAAAGGCTTTTTATTTCATTTTAGTAACAAGACAAAGCGCGGTGTTGAGTTCCGCCATTCAACACGCAATCTTTCGAGATATCGGAGTTGCATAGGAAACGGAGTGTCTTGACACTAGATTTTTCCGATCCTAGGCAGATAGAAAATTATATGGGTTACAGCGTGAAGCAAAAAAAAAAATCGTTACCCGGCTGTAAACCCACAACTATAGTCATAATTATCAAATACTGTTGAATTACAACGTGATTCTATGTCAAATAAGATTTCAACAAGATTTATAAATAAATTTTACGATTTCAATAGTATTGTCATCAAATTCGCTACATTTATACTGTCTGTTTGAAGTTTGCGTTTACTGTTGAAACTTGTCAGTTACTCGATACCGAACATTTGGTAGCGTTCCAACACTTGGTTTATTTGTTAGAGGTGCTTGCTCCTCATATTAATTACCTCCAGTCAGTCGTGGCACTGGGGTACAAAGTGTGATTGTAAAATGGATTGGTTGTGGGTTCGATCCTCACTCGAGGATGTGAAATATTTAATTACATTTATATTTTTATTTCTTCGCTCTAGTGTGTAGGCAAAGCGCGGCGTTGAATTTCGCCACTCAACACGCAATGCCTCTAAAACTCAGCGGAAAGTGGGGAACGGAGTGTCTTAACACTAGGTTCCCTCTGCCTACCCTGCCGTGTGCGGGATATAGCGTGAAACTGATTAAGTCTCTGAAATAGTCTAATTGCCTTTATATCAGAGCAAAGAAATGAAAATATTTGTAAATAATAACTCATTCTCTCGAGTGGCGATCGAACCCACAACCATCGCGTTACTTTCACATCCTTGCGTTCTTGCGCCTTGATGGCGCAAATAGAAATATAATTAAAATCTATAGTCATCTAAAATTCAAGCTTCGCTTTTACTGCATCTTATATGAAATTCGGTGCGTAATAAAAATTTTCAAAAAACATACAAAAATTATGAAATTTGGCAAGAAGTGAGAGCTGTTCAATTTATATTAACTTTAAAGAAATAAACTATTTTAATTTATAATTGTAATTTTACACAAAACGCTCAAATAATTAAGTTTATCAATAATTACTTATACTTTCCATTCTCGTACACCTGAAATGGATTTATCTTATAGTTTATCTTATATTGCATAGGTAATCAAAGGGGAACTAGTATTAGGACGTTCTGTTTCCCTTTTTCTACCCTATTGAAGATTGTATGTTATGCAATTTAGAATATAAAATTAATTCCCCTTAATGGAAATCGAATCCACAACAGTTTCGTTTACATTAAGACTCTACCCCACGACGGTATTTCTTTCTGTTTATCCAATTTTAAACGATTAAAGAAAGTTTTGTACAAATACCAAAATATTCACACATTTCTATTTTTATATTCCGCTTTTATTTTTCTACGCTACTGACAAGGGATTTGGGTTAAGTATACCTCCTGGGTATATTAAAATAAAAGTCCAAGCTCTACACTAACTAAATATTCTACCGACTTTTGTTGTCTTGAAAAGAATTTTAAAGAAAATTTTAGCTCATATTAAATATAATAATAGGTCCGCATTTATTTATAGTAAATTGTTTTGTGATATAATAGAGACTGTTATGGCACAGTGGTAGAGACTGTTAACTCAACAGACATAGGTTCAATTCTCAATTCGGAAAATTATATTAATTTTATAATCGCACCGTTCAGGAATTGAACTGGTGAACAGTACGTTTTAACACTGGATGCCCATGTTCCCTCAGCCTACCCAGCTATGTTCAGCGTGAGCCTAAAAAGAAATCCCAAAACATTGATCACAAGTGCACAAATGTACGGTCGGAAGCAGATGTTTGTTTTTGCGAATTGTAAATGCTCGGAAAAATAAACGATTCGGTGGCTAATAATTTACAATGTCATGGATTTATACGTTGTGACTTAAAATGCCTTTAATAAAGTCCGCTTACGATTTATAACATCTGTCCCGAGTGTCTTTTACAACTGCGCGTAATTTGTGATATCTCATTAACCTACTATTTATAGATTAAAAGGCCTGGGACGGTTGTTTGTCGGGTAATACTTGGTTGCTTGACGCAATCGGGATGTTGTAGGATTACATGTCATGGCTATGGTGGTTTTGAGTTTGATTCATTGTTGGAGTAATGTTTATAACGAAGCAGATTCTTGATTCTTCCCGCAAAGCAAGATAGGCAATGGAAACCCAGTATTAATTTGAGTTCTGCCACTCATCATGTACTCAAAAATTGAACAGAAAGAGGGCAACGGAGTGTCTTAAAAGTAGACCCCGTCAGCCTAACCCTATTATACGGGGAAAATCAGCTCAGCTTCACGCTGTATCCCGCACACAGCAGGGTAGGCAGAGGGAACCTATTGTTAAGACACGGGGAAAATCATGAAAATAATTCACTTTTTCAATCCAATCCTTGGCAATTACAACGAATACTGATACAAAACGCCAAAATCATAAGCGCCAACCTGAAAAGCTACCAAAATAAGATAGCAAGGAATAATTCCGAATTTCATCTATCACGCAGAAACAAAGGTCTGTCCGTATGTCTCACAAACAATAGTGAACTAGGCAAGTCTCTTTTAAAACCGCCACGCAAGCATATCAGCGTTCGCATCGCGTCGGTCGAGTAGAGAGTGGAGTAATGGAGCGTGCACCAGATTTATGGCTCCGCTCAGACCACTCACGAGTTTAAATGTTCATTTTGTACTATGTAAAGAGAGTATATTAGTTTTGATGGCGTTAGTTGCGAAATGTTATATCTAAAAGTGAGCTTACTGTTAGTGCAACGGTTGTGGGTTTGATTTCTATATGTACGTACTTAGGAAAAAATGGTTTGTATTGTTCTATACAATTATTTTTTGCTGTTCCCCGAGGGATTGTAGATATGATTAATTTCAGACAGATAAACATACAGACAAACTGACAAGCAATGAGAGTGCCAAAATGTGATACATTAAGAATTCCTTTGTAGTTTTAGGTTGGAACCCAACAAACTTTAAAGACGCTATCATCCAATTCTCCAAGTAACCAATATAGGAAAATCTAATATCCTTAATCAACCGAAGCCTAGAATGCGACAAAATAGCGGTTAATTTTTTAACGAACGCCAATTATCTGTCGGAGGAGGGAATGCTCTATATTATATAATAGGTCTTCTTTATTAAGATTGACGTGGGAAGGCATTCGCTAGCGCAATCGACGAGCAGCCGCGGTGATTAGATTTCTATGTTAATATAATTTAAGCAATTTTTTTTGTCGTTACCAATTCATTTTGTTAAAATAATTGATGTATGAAATAATGAAAGTTTTATTATGTTATTTTCCTTTACAAATTTTAAATAAATAATGTATTAGAAATTTAGAAATAAGTAAAGGTATTTACAATTTTTTTATCAATTTTACTTTAGGAAGAACGCTTTATGCCGTATCTAGGGTAGACAGAAATATTATATTATTCAAATACAATGTTCCCTTAAATAATGAAAATATTAAATATTTAATTAAGTTAAGTAGCACGCCTCAACATGCAATGCCTCGAGAATTTGGCATAAAGTGGAGAAAGGGAGTCTTAACTCTAGGTTCCCATATTCCCTCTGCCTACCCTATGTGCTGGATACGCGTGATGCTTAAAAAAAATCCACTTACTATCTTCACGTCGCACTAATCTCCTGACTTCCCACACAACCCACCAATCGCATTGTACGATTGTACAAATAATAATTATTCAATTACTCAGCTTCCATACAAATTGTGATATCGTACACAATATGTGTCATACATACATACATACATACATATATATATGAATTGATATTGACGTTTGATCTCCATACCGTGGATAACTTTGTTCGCTATTAATTCTGACGTATGCGGGCACCGATCTAATTACGCGTATAGTATTATCGTGTACCGTTTTGTGACGATATTATTATCATTGGTTATGCATTTGTTATGCGTATTATATTGGGTTGGAGTATGGATTTTGTATATTAATTCTTAGTTTGTGCGGCGTTGAGTTCTGCAACTAAACTCGAAATATCTGGATGTCTTAGATTCTCGCGGACTTTGCCATAATGTGAAAAAAACTAGAACAGTTTTATAATATGTTACTTAATGTCTGTCTTAAGGGTGCAATTGTATAGTTAGTAAAAACATTTGGTTTAGTGGTCAGAGCGCTTGAAGGGCTTTCAAAAGGTGCATGTGCAAAGGTTCAAATCCCACTAAATTCAAATTATTATTTCTAAATAATATGTTGTTGTAAATAACTAAATATATTCCTTTCTACTTTACAATAGATCTCAAAAAACAATTCACCGCATCTCCATCTCCCACATCAGTGGAAGCGGGATCTGCAGCATCACTGCGTTGTTCTCCACCAGCAGCGGCTCCACCACCGCGCGTGTCGTGGCTGAAACACGGCATTCCGTTGCAACAAGACCACAATGTGCTGATATCTGCTGAAGGAAATTTGCTTATTTCTAGAGCTACTTTACAAGTAAGTTGGAGTTAAGATTTTGTGTATTATTAAAAAAGATATAAGGCAGAGGGATTTTCGTTAATTTCAGGTTAATTTTAATGAACTTAACATATCTTAGGCAGATTTGGTTTGAATATCGGCAGGACCCTGCTTCAATAATGCAGGTTAAAGCTAAAAAAATATAACTTATCAGAAATGACAATGCACTGTGTATCACCTATTGAAAACAATCGTGTATATTTATCCGACCATATATCGAAAGTTAAAAAAAATCACAAATCATAGTGTTAAGTTTCATCAGTCAACCATCAAAATATTTTTAAAATTGAGCGAATTGGCAAACGGAGTGACTTAACACTACGTTCCCTCTGCCTGCTCTCCTGCGGCTCCTTATGCCAATCCGGATTTAACGAGTATACAGCCGGGTTGGCATAAGGAGCCTCTAAGAAAGACCATTCTAGGAACCTCAGCTATGACAGGATGGCGTCATTATATAAAAATATTATTAAAACAGGCGCTTCGAATGCAAAAGCAAACACATTTACTTTATACGTTATAATATTTACCCATACGTTTTACATTTACACAATTTTCTGGAAACATTATATTGAAATGCAAAGCAACTTACAGCGTTGCATATTTAAGTCGCTTTCCGCTAAATACGAATATATTTGCATATATACATCAAAATTACATACATTCAATGGATTATTTGTCTATTGAAAATTATATACTCTTCTTCGTATATATATTTAAGCATTGTGGTATTTTATTTAAGTTCTATTTCATTTGATTGCGATGCTTTTGGGTTCAATTTAAACTTGGAAAATGTTAAATTTCATGCCTTATCTTCCATACTGCTGCACCACGACGTCCTTCTTAGGCTGTACTTGCAGTGGCGCAACGGCTGACTGGTAGCGCCACAGTTGTGGGATCGATCTCACTAGGAAGATTAAATTATTTTAATTGTCTTACTCTGGTAAAAAGCAGAGCTCGGCGTTGAGTTTTGACACTCAACACGCTACGTCTCAAAAATCGGACCAACTGCAACTGTGGGAAACCGAGTGTCTTTACACTAAGATGCCTTATCCTACTCTATTTTATATTTCAAGAATACGGTGAAAAACTAAAGAAAAACACTTTAATTAAATCTATCGATGAATATTTGTTTAAATTTACGGAAAAAATAACTTCACATCCTTTTATTTCTAAACTGTTTCTTCTTGAAAACATATTTAAATTAAAAAACGCCTAAATTTAAATAACGTTTTCGTTTATTCTAAATATCGTTCGCATTCAAATTTTTCTCACGTTAAGCCTTGACAGCTTTACGTCTTAATGAGAAGGCGATGTCATGATAAATTTCCTCATTAGCATTTTAATTCGCTTTTGAATTTCGTATTGAATGTCTTATTCTATAAATTATAATAGTAATTCTTTTTTTTTTTTTCGTTTATTGACTAACAGAGCCATTAATAGTATATGGTGATAAAAATATCAAATGCTCACTAAATGTAAATATACTTACTCATTTATAGCTTCATGCTGTATCCCGCATACAAAAGTGTATGCAGAGGGAAACTAATGGTAAGACACTTCGTTCCCCACCCACCATCTATTTTTTGAGACATTGTATGATGAATAGCGAAACTGAATGCCTCGCTTCGTCGTGATTAATAAGACAGATGAAAATATTTCCTTTTTACCTAAAATGAGAATCACACTCACAATCATTGCAACCATGAAAATATGACATTGACCTTCAAATTAAATAATATATTGCAATTTATCAAATCACTTAAACCTTGGATTATGCAAAGTACGCCTAATTACATTACCTAAAAGAAGAATCCATTGGCTTTCTTCTATAATTTTCACCTATTTTAAGAACACTACTTATTTCTAAAGGGATCGATAAAAGAAAAATATATTTAAATACATTAATTCCCATGACTTGGAATCGAACTCTACAATCTCATATGAAGAAGCCCAAATGGTGAAACAAAACAGCGCCGCAATGGTGTATTAATCATATATTCTGGTAATTTCTTTTTTGCTATATTTCCCCTCCGTATATACATTTACATCCTGTTTCAAGAAACTGAATGCGATACTTCTTCTTAATTGTCACTCTCAATTTATATAATTAGGCCACATGTGAGATTTGATCCCATAGCCGTCGCTGTAGCAGATGGTGTCGATCTCAACTTAGCCGCGAAAGTGTCAATTATCTTCGTACTACTCTGGAGTATACCTAGTGAGGCACAGGAAATCAAAGGTTAAGATACTCCTTCTCATCTGTCAGGACATTTTATATACATATATTGACGATAGAACGGAATGCTTTTTTTTTCAGCTTCAAGATACTACAAACCTCATTTTTTATTATCCGTACTCCACGCTCTGACATTTCATCTCTATATTAGTAGATGCAGCAAAACCTAATAACCTATCTAAATATTTCCTAAATTGTTTATTTCCTCCAAATGTACAAGAGATCATCTTGCTTATAAACAGTCGCTGATCCCACTGTGCCACGATAGCTTCTGTTACAGAAAACAATATTTTTGAATTATTGGAATTGTATCCGCATTCATTATCTTGACGCACTTGGCCGACAAGGTATCTATTAATATCACAGCAAATCTAAACAGTGGGTGTTTTGTGCATAAATCTTTACCATATTGTCTCGTGTTGTTATGAAGTGAACATGAAAGCTGAAATCTAATTTAATCTACTTCACATTTGGTTACTCATCGTGACTCAGTAACAAGAGACGCCCTTTCATTCAGCTTGATGTTTTGAAATTCTTACTGGTTACTGATTTAATTTTTGTATTGAATTTACTTAGTAGGAGGATGTGGAGTTTGTTTGGTTGATCGCGCTGATCGCAGGCACTATTTCGAATTTGTAAATTTATAAAACCAATACAAATAAATTTAATTATAAATAACACGTAGTTTATCATTTGTCACTTAGTAAAAGTTACAGCAAAAAATAAAATCTGCAAAAATATATATATTTAACAATTACTTATACATATAACAATAATTTATAATACAATTTTAAATCACCTTAGAAACAGTAACTGGTTGGATTTGTCAGTTCATAGATGAACTGTTATGTTCATCCAGAATTCAATGGGATGTCAACATTAAAAATTTTAAAACATTATTATCTATTATATTTAAGGCTAGGCTAGGCTATTGAGGTCAGTGGTGGCACAGGGGTACAAGTGTGCGATTATAAACGCAACACGTTGTGGGTTTGATTTTCACTCCAGAATTTTTACACCCAATGCTTCCAGAATTCGAACATACATACACATTGATACATATTTATTTAACAATGTTAAATCAAAACCAATAAACAACTAAAAAAACCACCGCATACTTCAGAAGAGGTAAACAAAAAAATAATCATCACGACTCTCCCATCTCATAAAAGCTAATAAAAATAAAAAAAACCCAAGCTTCTATAGCACCGACATTGTTCCCCCCATTTAAAAGACAGTAGCTATCAGCTGAGAGCATGCTGAGAATGCCTTTGATTAAGCATCGGTGCTTTGAGAGAGTTTAAGATACTTAATACGTTTTAGTGCAAACATGTAAGTTTGTATTTATTTATATATTATATAACTAATTAGTTAGATGCCATTGTGGAGCTGTGGAACAGTGTCTGACTATAAATGGTGGTGTGGGTTCAATTCTCACTCGAAGGAAGAAATATTTTTTGATTATTTTTTTTTGTTAACAAGACGAAGCGTGGCGTTTATTTCTGTCACTAAACACTTAATGCTTAGAAAATTAGGCGAACGAAGTGTCTTAACGTTTGGTTGCATTTGCTTACCCCGCTATATGCGGGATTGGTTCCATTATGGAGCAGTGGACACAATACATGTTTGTATACACGATTAATCCTGTTCCTGGTAAGACAGAGCGCGGCGTTGAGCTCCGCTCTTACGTGTATATCTTGAATTGGGAGAAAACGTGAAAATTAGAATGTTTTAACACTAGGTTTCTCTACTAACACACTAAAGGCGACTAATTAGTCGAACAAAACCGACATTTATTAATTGCAACACAAAGTCGATATCGTTTTTTTGTCGCGTCTCGTTCTTGAAGCGCAGTGACGTTGGTATAATTTAATTCTGCATTTTCAAGGGAAAGGATATTTGTCGCGTGTAATTAGTTTAATTTTATTGCGGGTGTCTGTTTTAATGTATTACGCGCGTTAGTCACGGGCTCACGGCCGGGGGCTTGTTCTTAGAAAACTTTGTTCATAATAATTTTGTTGCGAGAGTGCGTTAACTTAAGATTTTTTTTATTTTGGAGAAAGTAGAGAATGTACACCGTAGTGGTGAAACACTCTCTTCTTCAAATAAGACTTTGAACGACGCTTTGTCTAATAAAATTAAGTAAACAAAAACAATCTGAAACCAATCGCGTTAGATTTGAATAAATTATGTTTTTTTATAGTTTCACGCTATATCCCGCATATAACTGGATAGGTAGAAAGTATCTACTTCATTCCCCACTTCCGCCAAATTTTCTGATGACAATTTGAGTGACAGATCTTAACTACGCGCTTGTTCTTGTTAGCAAAGCAATAAAATGAAAACAATTCATTCCCCCGAGCGGAAATCGAACCCACTATCTTACAATTGACCCAATCAGCTTAAAGTTATCATTTTGTATATTATAATTACAGCATTCTGACGTCCATCGAAATAGCCAAGCGTGAAACGCGTTTCATATTCATATCCTCTTTCCTACAGACGCTAATTAGCCTTTGCATGGGGCATAGATTAATTGCAGACAGAGTCAGTTCGTAACATTATATCTGAGTGTCGCCATTTTCTTAATTAAATATTATATTATATTTATAGTCATATGTTAAGCTTATCTTTTTTATGTAGTTTCTAAGTGTGTTAGGTAAATATGTTAATGTGGATTAGTTAATGTACTCAGAGATATAGATTAAGTGTATTTTGCATACAGCATGGTAGGTTAATGTTAAAACACCAAGTTAACCCTTTTCGATGGGGTCTTGGGCGTGTTTAGTGGCGGAATTCAACGCCGCGTTTTATTTTATTACCAGAGCGAAGAAATTAAAATATGGAATAGTTCATTCGCTGGAGTGGGAATCGTATCACAACTGTCGCGTTTACAGTCATACGCTTGTACCATTATTGTGGTTATTGAGGTATTTAAAGGCGATTATAATGTAATGTCTTAAAATTTGCTATCATTCCTTAACATTAGGTTGTTTAAAAATGTAATTTAAAAGATGTTGTCCAACGGTGGCAGCGATGAAATCCCATGCGGGGAAATCTATCATTTTTAATGCAGCGTTGAGTACCTCCAATCATCAGCCATTGCTTCAAAAATTTGATGGAAAGTGAGTTTTTCACTTGTTTTTCACTTTGAGTGTGTTTCAAAGCTAAGTTCCTTCTTCCTACCTTACTTTACGCGAAATACAGCGTGAAACTTAAGAAAATATAACATGTTACCCAACACAAATTCCCAAAACAAATTACATTTCAACACTTGGTTTTGATGAAAACCGCGGAGCTATTAACTGCCATTTATATATATATATATATATTTTCAACAGGATATGGCGAACTACAGTTGCGTGGCCGAAAACATAGCCGGCAAAAGAATTTCTGAATCAGCCACGCTGACCGTTTACGGTGAGTATTATTAATGAACATAACTCACTTTAGGTATATTGGGAAAATATAAGGCTGTAATTATATATGTAGATGGTTGTGTGCTCAATTTTTATTTTTGCGGAACCTAACGCCACAATTAATCTAATCGTTTTACTTGTAAACATTCCTCAGATCTACGTATACAATATTTTTTAT